>JAFVLL020018889.1:0-17732 GCA_021397915.2 Tor tambroides
TGCACTGTGGACTACAGAAAATTCTGTTATTAATTACTCTTCCTCGTGTTGTTCTAAATCCGTAAGACCTTTGTACGTCTTCGGAACACAAATTAAGATATTTTTGATGAAATCCGAGAGCTTTCTGACCCTGCGTAGAGATTACTTTTTACGAGAAGTACTCTCTAAGCTACGAGAATCCTTTTTATATGCAAAGAAAACAAAAAGCACATTCGGGTTCTACATCAGAACAGCGGCTCCTCCCATCAGCAGCATCATGTGCAAGTGTCATAGAACTCTTGTGAATAAAGTCGTTATGTTTGTTTTCTTTTCGCACAAAAAGTATTCACGTAGCTTCATAACATTACGGTTGAACCACTGATGTCACATGGACTGTTTTAGTGATGTCCTTACTACCTTTCTGGGCCTTGAATGTGGTAGTTACACTGCTGTCTAGGGAGGGTTAGAAAGCTCTCGGATTTCACCAAAAATATCTTAATTTGTGTTTTGAAGATGTCTGAAGGTCTTACAGGTTTGGAACGACAATTTTTGGGTGAACTATACCTTTAAGGAAGGAAAGCCCTTTTTTGAGTATGAAGTATGAAGACTATTATGGAAATGTTCTAAAAAAGATATATAATATTTCTCTGTTTTAAGCAGAAATATAATTACAAAAGTAGGAAAGAAATAAGCACTCTTGATTGTCCCTGAGAGAACTTAACTTACTATATGTCCTCTTCTTTCTTTTTATCTTCACGAGTTCCTGCAGTGCCCTCCAATGTTCTGTCAGTCAACAGATGCCCTTGCTTTTTCCCAGATTTACACAAACGCACTTTTTTTAGTGTCTTGTAACTCTACAAATTTACCATAATGTCTTGTAACTCAACTGTATCATGAATGATGTAGGTCAGTTTGGAAGGTCAACCAGCCATTTTTACAGCTTCCCAATTACATTTTAAGATGCCAGTCTCCTCTAGAATGCTGGGAAAAAGACCAGCTGTTCAAAACAACAGGCAAGCTGTGCCTTAGTCACATGATGTAAATATTAGTGTAATAGATGTAATGGTTTCACATTATTTTACTAAGATATGGCAAAAAAAGATGTAAAACACTGTGGTTAAACAGCAATGTTAATTGATATATTCTATTAATATATATATTATATATTATAATTTGTTAAAAATTTTATATATGTATTAGTTTGAGGAGTGATTCTCAAAATAATTATTATTGCCATAAACTCAATTTTTTGTAGAGATGAAGATTAATAAAGTACATTCAAGTAGATCAGCTAGATGCTTCAACTGCTCCTGTGTTTGTTGATTTGATGTTAGAAATTTGTGCATGAATACAGTTTAATGAAGACTGACTGCATGTAGATTATCAGACAAGCTGGTGGCAGTTAGACTGAGTTTTGTAGGCAACAGACAGACAGTATACATGTACTCTCAGCTGCTGTTTCTGGTGACTAATCAAGAATATCACATCTTTTTGTACATAAACACACTGGCCACCTTGATCAGTTCATTACCATGGTATATTTTTGAGTAATATGCTGGAACTCACACATGCTACATTTGGCATTTGGTCAACTAAATGTTTTTATAGAATAGTTAATTAAAGGACAGCATTTTTATTGATTTTCTTTAATGATGTTTTTTGTGGTCTTTGGTTAGGTTCTACTCTCCTGTTCTCATGTATTTCACAAAGTAAGTCATTACAGATCCTTCCAGCATCATTAATTGGCATGGAGACTTTGATAACACCTTATGAAAATCACTCAGAGTTTGTGATTTAGTCCCTTTGTGCCACTAATTTCAGGTGTGTCTGAAGTCTTTTGAGAAGTTCTCAGGCAGGAAGAGCTGCCCGATGTGCAGGACGGAGCAGTATGAGACAAGGGTGATTTATGATGGTGCTCGTCTCTATCGGGAAAAGTGTGCTGTTAGGTAAAGATGTGAAGTTCATGCAGATGGACAATCTACATCCATCTACATTGCTCCCATTCCCAATCTCGTCATTGTTTTCTTGTTTTTGGTTCTTCTTTTTCAAATCTCAGAATACAGGCTTTCTGGCGTGGCTACCTTGTTCGCAAATGGTACAGCAACATAAAGAAGTATGTGCCGCCGAAAGACCAACAATTAAGACGAGTATTCTTTGAAAAAAAGGTAACATTAATTGAGACATTATGACAATTGTAGTCTGTTAATTTTAGTCTGTTAATCTTCAATACAATAGCATTTTTGATTATTACTTACCATTAATTAGATTATTGTATTCTTGATATATTTAGGATACTTATAATATTTTGAACTTTTCTGCCAGAAATATGGTTTGCCTGGTAATTTTAGAATTTGTCATTGATTATTCTGCAAAATGAAAAGAGTAAAGCCCCATATGAAAAAGAACTCATTTTGTACAAGATTTGTGAGTTTAGAATTGAAGGCTTAATGAGTTTGTTTTAAAGAGTCATTTTCCATAGCAGTTTTCATGCATTCTTTGACCCTTCAGAGTGCAGGATACTGATAGCAGGTGAAAGTGGTTAGAAGCTGTTGGTCAGGGACCTCGCTGACACAGATGTCTGTCCCTGCAGCCCCCTCATTACCCCACACAGAAGTCCCCATGCATTAGCCCAGGGAAAGCAAAGGTTGCCATCTAGTGAGGCAGCAACTGTCAAGTCTCAGTTACGGTTCTGGAACTGACAGCAGTATTCCAGACTTATTTTACCGATCTCCTTGCTACGTTTCTGGATGTTGATCGTGTTAATTACATTGCTGTCTATGGGAGGGTCAGAGAGCTCTCAGAATGCATCAAAAATATCTTAATTTGTGTTCCGAAGATGAACGGAGGTCTTATGGGTTTAAAACGATATGAGGGTAATTAATGACAGAATTTTCATTTTTGGGTGAATTATCCCTTTAAGTTTTAATTAGTACATTTATTTTTTAAAGCATTCTATGTATTATTGATGTATTGTTGTTTTGATGTATCTTCTATTATCAATTTTAAGTAGGTTTCATTTTTAATCGTATGTTATTATTATGGTATTTACTTGTTTTCATGTGAAGTGCTCATTGTAATGCTTTTTTATTGTAAAACTCTTTGAGCTGCATTGTATGAAAAAGGGGTTAAATAAATTAAGTTTATTATAATCATTAAAGCAACTTACGGTGCTTTCAAGGTATACATTTGATCATTTTTCTTATCATTTTGAATTTGTGGTTTTTGCATGTGTTTCTCTGGAACTTTGGCACACCAGGAAGCAGTTAACCAGCTAAACAAAATGGAACAAAGAGAGAAAGAATGCAGTATGCTTATCGCTTTGCTCTTAGATAGGTTTTCAATCAACTAGTCGCTCGTTTTTTTTCCCCTCAGGTACCTCACTATGTCAACATATTAGAAAGTTAAATTGGTGACATTATGATTGATTGTACCTGCCCTCTCTTTTCTCTGAATGCGAGGAGGCAGAGTTCACACTGCCAAGTGTTGTTTGTCCTTCTTTAGGAAGGTCTACATTTGAACTCTGTGGAACGCTTAACGTCTGTTTAATTACTGATCAAATACAGCTATAAAGAAACCACTGATGTCATTCGCTGCAATAGCTGCCACAGGATGTGTGTGCGTACCTGTGCATGCTTAATCTTGCAGGTCAGTTTCTGGGATCGTCCAGAAAGTTTCCTTCATACATCCATTCATATTGCTATTGATCTGGCTGTTAACAGCCTTTCATTGTCAGCACAAGACTCAGAATTGATCTATGTTACGAGGGAACATCAGTTTGCCTTGTCATGTCTGACCGAAACCCATTTTCATGTCATTCGTTTCCTTAATCAGTTTCAGGAGATGAACGACAGCTTGGTGCAGTCATGCAGCACAGACGTGGAAGCCTTCCTGAGCGATATCGATCGCTCCGTGGCCTCGAGCCACGACATCCTGCGCCGCTTCGACGACAAGTACACGAGTGTTTCTGAACTGGAGGATAAGGACTGGCTGGAAGCTCAAGAGAAGGTTTGCGATAATGCCGCTGCTCCTTCACCTACACATGCAGACGGAGACTGAAATACCAGTGTACTTTTATAAAAGAGCAGCTCGTCAATGCCTCTAATCCCTCTCTGCAGTCGCTCCTCGGTCCTGCCCTTCGCCCGACGTGCCGCCACCTGTCCCAGAGCGCTCGAGCCGCGCTGGCGGCACAGATGTTCCGATTCAACAGTATCAAACCCTCCAAGAGATGATTGTTTACCTTGCTAATGAATGAGTGGAAATAATCCACCGTGTTTACTAAAAAACACAAGCTGCACGGATAATGCACGCCTAGCCTTTCATTAAATGCGAGCTGAAGACAAGATTTGGCATTTCAGTGGGCCTCATTGTTATTGTGTTGAGGCAGCCAATGGCAGTGATCCACTAAAAAAGGAAATGCTCATTTTTTATCTTCTGGATAAGAGGTCAGGCAGATAACTTGAGACTCTCAAACCTAGAGTTAGCAGAGTTCAAGTCAGAACCAACCCGTTCCCACCCAGACAAACAGAACGAACAATTATGAAATGTTCTCGTGCGAAGCGATTGGCCTTTGCTGAATAAAGGAAGCTTGACAGTCAGTTAATGATTATGGCTGCACACCTACCTTCTGTTAGACTCAACTGAACTACAACTGTGATACGAGCTGCACACAGCGGTCATAAATCTGCTAATCATATTTCCCTGATAATGGAGCAGGAAAACACGAGGTGTGCGTCTGTTCACGGGCTTGTTTTTTTCATTTCACAGGAGCATTTCAGAGGCCGGGAAAGCAAGTGCTTGTTAATAAAATCAACATAAGGAAATAATAGAAGAATTTAGCTCGATGATTAAATTACAAATTAACATTACACTACCGGTCAAAAAGTTTTTTTGAAATAATTGAGAATTTTTTATGTTGTTGTAAGAAGTCTCACCAAAGCTGCACTCATTTTATCAGAGGTAAAGTAAAAAAATAATATTGTGAAATATTATTACAAATTAAAATGACTGTTTTAATAGTAAAATGGCAATGCTGAATTTTTGGCAGCTATTACTCTAGGCTTCAGTCTTTTTCTTGAGAAATTATTCTAATATGCTGATTGGTTCTAATTTTATTTTATTTTTTTTGAAGAAAAAATTCAATTAATTTATTCAGCAAGGATACATTGATCAAAAGTGACAGTAAAGACATTCATAGTGTTACAAATGCTGTTCTCTTGCACTTTCTATTTATCAAAGAATCCTGAAAAAAATATTAAGCAAAAACTGTTTCCAACAAAGATAATAATAAGAATCATTATTAATAATTGAGCAGCAAACCAGTTAACCAGAGGAAATCTAGCACGAATTAGCACCAAGCAAGGCACAGTCAGTTACGTTCAATCTCGATCAACAGAATTAATGGTGGTAATCATTTTGAATTTTCAGTGAGGAATGAAAAATGTAAATGGTCGTCTAATCAACAGAAGCAGAGCAGCAATTTGATTGAGTGGCACTACTGATTGCTGGTGTCAGTGTGGTGTCTTGCCAGCATTAATCATTGTGCATTTTGAATGGTTATAGTCAAGAATTGTCCCTGACAGCACATTTTACGGATAGTGCATAATTAACATTTGATCGTAACAGGCCATGGGTAAAAATTTTTAATGGATACTGTATGATAAATGTAGGTGACATTTATCACCTCATTGAAAGCAACTGGATGGGCATAGATGCATTTTAAGCATTGTGTAATTCTCACTAGCGATATTACTCTTACTGATTTGTCCATACTCACAAAATTTTTCTTGCTTCCACCAGGCTGTCCAGCGTGGCGTTCAGGACTGCCCCATTTGCCTGAACCGCTTGGGCTCACACAATGGCTCGTCTAAGGAAGACAGGAATGTCCTATTATTGTCCTGTTCCCATCTCTTCCATGAACCCTGTCTGCAAGCCTTTGAGCTTTTCTGCCATGAGGTGAAACCCACATGCCCTCTCTGCCGGGCACACTATGCTAAAATGCTTGTTTCAAATTAGAGATCACTATACTTATTGGATTGTCTTGATGTTCTAGTTTATATAATGAGACAAATTAAACTTCTCCAACATTGCGATTCTACATCATCAAACAGTACGATAAAAACTGTCAAAAGTCACAAACTTTATTGTAAACTGAAGTGAAATACAAAGTAAACTAAAGACAATCTGAACATTTTGCTTCACAAACATATGCAATTAAACTCTACAAATACGAGAGAGAAAACATTCTGAAAATACATTCACACATGTAAAAGAAGCACAGGCTAAAATGGAAACAAAATGAAGCTTTCCCTTGGAGCTGAAGATGAGAATTCAAATGAGACCGACAGACATTTAGCCTATGATGAACAAACAAGCTGTTTTGGTGTGTAGACAGGACACTTTCTAGTGAAATGCTGTCAACAGTTCAACTACTAACTAATAAACTGAAATACCACAGCATCTTTGATGTACTACATTTTTTGTAACTCTTGTACCAATGTTGTACAGACAAGCAGATTATAGAATATGGAATGAATCTGCTTTTTTTCCTTTCACAGTTATTTCTAGTATATCACTGCAAATGCCTCTATTTTGAGAAACCCACCACACCAACTGACACACCAGTCATTGTCCTGCATAAAGCAACATTCCTCAAAAACCAATTAAATTAAAGCCAAAGAGTAGAATTTAGTATTATATAGTTAATAAAGTTTTTAGTATTATATAGTTAATGATATAAGATGCTCTGGCATTACAAAGTTTGTGCAGATAAAAGTGACATTAAAGTTTAATACACATACACACAAAAAAGAAAAACATTACAAAGCTTACTTCAATGACACAATTATTGACATAATACACTTATTCCCCAGATATATTCTTACAAAATGTTCTTTGTGCAAATCAACAGGAAGAAAAGATATTTTTTAAATCCATGACAATAAAACCACAAAACAGTGCATCAAACTGAACCACAGAACCCACTGAGGTGTCAATTTTTAAATGACCTTTTCACAGGCTTTGAATTCAGTGTCCGTCATGTGAATCCTAGACCTCTGCAGACACAAAATTCAATCCGTTTCTTAAAATGATTTCTGCCCAAACTTTAATATTCAATATCAGTGCCCTGATAGTTTCTTTTGACTTTGGCCAGTTCGAGTTAAAAGGTACGCCCTGTCGTTTTGGTATGCCATGTTATTGACAATCACAAGAGGGATTCACAGTGAATTAGTCAATAAAAAGGTACACACACTAACAATCTGTCTCACACTTTCACTCATTTGCACGTCTCACACATGCATAACTTGTCTCCTCAATACAGGACAACAGGAGACAAAAACGAAAAAAGCCTAGAAAGCCTGTTTAAGGCATCAGAGGTGATTTTTTTTGTTTGTTTTTGTACAATAACAAATGCTGAATAACTAATTGTCTGGCCTTTTCCACAAATAGCATAGTATGAATGAGGCTCAAAGGCCATTTCATATCTACATTCTACAAAAATAAAAAGAAAAAATATACTGTATATACACATGTAAATACATCATTTACATTATTATGAGGCTTGCCATAGATAAAGAGACGAAAAGTGAAGACTGAACACAGGATGTCTGTTCAGCTTTATATAAAACCCTAAGAGAAATGTCAGGAATGGCCGAAATGGATTTCTTCATGTTCTTTTAGCCTATTGGTTTTGTCATCAGAATGGGAATGTTTGGAAACTATACTGAACATATTGTACATTAACTGTGTAATCAGTAACATTTAGACAAAATAAAAGCAAACACAAACAAGCTTCTGAGACACTGTATTTGATAGCTACAAAGGAGACCCTTCAATGAGTCGTGCTGCGTTCTACATGCGTAATGACAACTGACTCCGCTCAGACTTCACATTCATTTCACTGCACAATAAGCTTTAATAGATGTGGATCAGACTGATGTGGCTCTGCAGTCCTGTTTTCACAGCCTTTATATACAAGATCCTACATAATGTAAGAGTTTAGCCTTTGATCTGCGTAGACCAGTATTTCATTAGACCGAACAGACTGAGCTGGCTTAAAATCCAGCATGAGAGTGAGTGGAATAACATACAAATATCTTCATGGATAATCTGCCATTTGCAAAAAGCAAAGCAGCTGCAGAGGTACAGACTAGATGTTTGAAGGCTGTTTTGCTAGTGATGTTGAAATAAGGCAAATATATAGATCCTTACAAGCTCTGCAGCAATAACCAAGTTGAAAGGATGTATGTTATTGGTTATATGCTCTCAGTTTGCGTAGTACATGTAGCATAGTATAGTATCAAATGTTGTGAAGGAAGTAGCAGCAGATTTAAGTACAGGAACAGGAAGCATATCCCAAGATTGTGCCTCACCTTCTCCCAAATATTTGGTGCATTTTACTACTACGATAATAGAGCAGCATTTCTCTGCTCTTTTCAATTTTGTCACCCTCCCTTATTCAAGACTTAGAATACACTACACTCCATTAAACGTGTTAAATCATTGAGGTGATTTTGCCAAGAGTGCCTGGTGGGTCGCAACATTCCAAAACACAATCTGCCGCAACCAGTTCAAGTAAACACAGTAACATATTAAGCTGGTTGTTGGTAGTGACTCGAACCCATAATGTTCACACCTGAACCTTGCCTACCATTGAAAACAACAAGAGCAGTTGCAGTGCAAGAAGAAATTTGGCAGGTAGGCTCCTTCACTCTTTGTAATTTTTCAATACTACCCAGTATATGCCAATATTGTGAGTAAGGCACATGTTTGGGGAGTTTCCTTGTCAATTCCCATTACTTAATTCTGTCACATCCAACAAACCTGAATTGTCACAGTAAAGCATGAGGAAACTAAAATCATAACGCTTCCTCGTTTATAATTGATCAACTTATAAATAATGATTGATCTTCATTATAACAAAGTGAATGTAAACATATGCAATGGCAGACAAAGAATAACAAGTTTTCAGATTACAAAACTTACTGTACACATCAAAATTCAAGCAATAAATTTGACAGCTATACACCAATGCTGACAATTAGTATGTGTCTTTGTGACTGGCCATCACATTTTGCTTGTAGATTTTTTTGAACTGATTTTGTAATGTGCCCCATTTGCATAAGAGCCAGTTAATTTGGCATTAAAGCATCCATAACTTAATTTGAGATTATCTTTGTTCAGTTAGACTCACTGCAACGATTTCTTTGTCAGTGTTAAATTTGACTTTTCACTCTGCAATTCTTCAGAGAATGTAGTTTCCAATATTAGTACTAATATCATGTGTAATAAAGGTGCCTCTCTTGCCATTATCAAAAATGTTTATATGTCATGTGTCTGCTGTTTTTATGGGAACTAGACCTGTTTTTTTTTTTTAACAAAGTCCAAATTTAACTTTACAAAATACTGATCTACAAGGGTGCAAAATGTCATCAAACAATAATTAAGGAGGAAAATTATAAGCCCTAATTGAGACTAATGCATGCTTCATTACACGTGAAATTATCAGCTTGGCAAACAGCTTAATATTTCCCCTAATCAAACTAGAGAAAAATTATAGGTAATAAAAATAATAATAATCCCTCATTGAAGGGTGCAGTCAGGAGGCCTTTTAGGTGTGCATGTCAGCAAGAAAATAAAATTTTCTCACTTAAGAGAACTGAAATGAAAGCATTTACAAGCTGAACAACAAACATTGCTAATCCGGATGAAATCTTTGTGAATCTCAGCCTGGTTAGAGCTTGGAAGCATTCTGCAGTGAGGTTCAGTGGTATGTACACTACTGTATTGTAGGTTGACTGCTCAAAGTCTAAACACTTCAACTTTTTTTGATGCTCTCTGATTAAATACCACTGCACTGTTAAAATGAAAAAGCCAACTGCATACACATAACATGAGTTTGTGTGAGAATGGCTCGATTTTGTTCTCACAGAGTTTTCTGATGGCCGTTGACAGAATGTTTCCCTGACTCTGCATCTGTCGTACTGTTGGACAGATTTAATTTATCCAGGCCTGAAAACAAAGAGATAAGCATTTATAGACAAACAATATAGCATTTCAAAGCTAAAACTACAGTATGCATTATATGCACTGCTAGTGGACTGCCCTGAATATACAGACACAAAGACATGAGCGTAAAAAGAGATAAAAGAAAAAAAGAGAAAAAAGTACAGAATGAGATAGTAGACCAGAATCAAATTTGGAGATTAAACTAAGATATAAGAAGTGCTAATAGAATGAAGTCGGGCAGAATACATTACCGAGGGCTTTGAGGAGTTCCTCTCTCACAGCAGATGTGAATTTTCGGACAAGACACAATGTGGTTACCACGGCAAACAGGAGATTGTACGAAAGTACGATGTAAAAATTTCCAAGCCAATTAAACCGTCCAAAATCACCCAGGAGATCAAACCTTGTTATTCCTGCAGAAAGTAAGACAGAAAAATGGTCAATTCTTAGATTCCCTATTTTTTAGCATATAGTTGGTGGGAGTTTCTTAAAAGGATTTGCTATTTGCAGGTGAGGTCTCATGATGAAGACACGGTAAAAAGAAGGCCATTCTGAAAGAAACTTCAAGGACTATGCTCCATCTTAATCAGATTACACAACATAATAAAGTATCTTTTCCCATATCCTAGATAAGCAAGTCTGACATTTACCATCTGCTGTCATATTTCAGTTAGAATGAAGGTTGTTTATTGTCATCAGACAATACATTCTTTCTGAAACAAAGCGGACAAGTTGCTATTTTTATGACTACATGATCCATGGCCACAGGGTGCATGCGGACATTCAAAAGAAATGTTATTTGTACAGCATAAAAATCTGAAATTTGAGTATTGTGTTTCCAAGTTGCCAAACAAGTGATTGCCTGAATTAATCATACTGAATACAGCATGTGCAATCTGACATGAATTAACACAGGTCATCACTTCATCACTTAACACAGACGGACACACACAAGATAAAATAAAGCAAAAAATACCAGTGCATTCATCATTAAAATAACAAAATATTTCAAAGAGATTCATTTCACAAAGCGATTTAACCTTCTGAAAAAGGATTCTATTTTTCACAGAAGTACATTCATGTTCAATTTTCTGATTTGATTGATCCTTTTCAAACACTGACTTCAAATTAAGCACTTTTAAATCACAGTAAAATCAGAGTTCAACCAGCTTCATATTTCAAAAAGGAACAATCTGCCTCCTTTTCCCCCTTTGCATCATGGCTTTTCCTATTGGGCATGATTCTTTTTTCCTCCTCTCCTGCTTTTGGGTGCTCCTTTAAATAACATTATAACTCAACCTTTTTCTGGACTACCTCTAAATAAAACATTGGGTACAACAGGCTGACTCCTGAGGATAACTTAAAACAACTTCAGTGTTTCCATTCAAAATCTCAAGCACCATGCAGTTTGTTGAAAGTGGTAAAAAAGGGTCAAGTTTTCATCCGTGGCCAAACATATGCATCCTAAGTTAGATGTGCTTAGTTTTCAGACTGACCATCCAGGTTAAAAAAAAAAACAAAAAAAAAACTGTCTGTCCAGGATCCACTAATTATCGCAAAAGACTGACAGTGTACACTGGCAAACCTAAATCCTCAAACGTATTCATTAGTTACACCAATCATTATTTTTTATCTTTTTTATTTATTTTTTACTTTAGGATTTTTACATCTTAGGATTTCCACCTTGATAAATTCCTTGTAGTTTTTTCTGCCAGTCCTAAAAGAAGAACAAACTGCAGAAGGATAAATTAAACAATTTAGTTTATTTAATTAAATGAGCTTTTCTAGACTTCATGACCAGTTGATGAGGGCAATGACCAGTTTCTGTACTCTGTAATGTTTAAAAGGAATTGTAAAGAGAATCGCATTTAAACTGAGCAAAATTCTACTCTCAAAATGTTTCTCTTCAGCGAGCCTGATATTTTGGCTGTGGTCAAATTTACACCATTATTCTAAGTAAATGAATTGCATAGAATCTAATAACATCTGTAGTCCTTCAGATACAGCAAGGTCTATAACAGCTACTCACTGACAGCCATGTTGAATTAAAACAATGGCATAAAACTTTAGGTGAATGGCACTCTCTCACTGATGATCAAATTTCTTATTTAGCAAATTCTTTCTCAGGTGACCCCTTGTAATGGCTTAATGAAATAAAGAAACCTACTTCTCAGAAAGCAAAAAAATAAAAAATAAATCAAGAGTTTAATATCGTTAAAAAGGAGAGTGTTAGGGTGAGAGTTGTTAACTGTCTGTGTAAAAGTCAATGCTGTCACACAAGCCAGTTTGCCTTTCCCACATTTTCAACAGGCTCCTGCAGTCTGTTATGCGTGCACACGCACACACACCTGTTCCATTATATTAGTGAGGACATCTTATAGACCTCCATTGTTTTATGTAAGGTTAATGATATGTCCTAACTCGACCCCTAACCCTAAACATCACCCCCACAAAAGCATGATTCAGCTATTCATGATTTTAACTAGTGATGTCTGGCTCACTAGTCGGTGTTCAACATGTTTTACTATATTAGTGAGGACATGTTTCAATAGAGAGGATATTTTGGACAGATATAGCCAAACCTGTACATATTTGTACACACACACATACACACACACACACACACACACGCACGCAGTATTTCTGCAGGACTCTCATCTTTCCACATGGGGGATGTGTGTGAGTCCATGTGACAGTAAATGTTTTAATTTGTCTGAGACTGTATGACCAAAGTTGTTGAAATCCTTTGGTCAAATAAAAACTACTTCATGCAACCTCTCCTTTCATCTATTCAGTGCAGCACAGCAGAAATGTTGATATTTTTCTGAAGCTCCCAGTGAGTCACTGTACTCACTCATTCACTCGCACATACACACAATGCTATTTGAACAGCTGTGTCTGTAGCTTGCCATGTTGTTTATTGCAGCTATTGTGACGGCTGTTCGTCTGTCCTTTTTCTCGCTCCATTCTTGTGTAAAATCTCTATGGCAAATCCTGCTGGAATGTAACTTGTTAAATCTTAACAGTGGAAATGAGTGTGCCTGTATGTATATACGTCAATGCAGCTGGAAAATGGTATAAAAATGGTAGTATCCAAACACAAACAAATGTTTAATGCAATGTTTATGGTAACCCAAAGAAAACACAGACGCTTACACTGCTGTTCAAAAGTTTGGGATCAGTACGTTTCTTAATGTTTGTAAAAAATGTTTGTAATGCTCATCCAGGCTGTATCTATTTGATCAAAAATACAGAAAAAAAAATGCAATTTCGTGAAATACTATTGCAATTTAAAATAACAGTTTTCAATTTTAATGTACTTTAAAATATATTCCTGTGAAGCAAAGCTGAATTTTCAGCATCATTACTCCAGTCTTCAGTGTCACATGATTCTTCAGAAATCATTCTAATATGCTGATTTTATAATCAATGTTGGAAACAGTTGTCCTGCTTAATATTTTTTGGGACCTGGGATATTTTTTTTCAGGATTCTTTGATAAATAAGTTAAAAAGAACAGTGTTTATTCAAAACAGAAAGTTTTTTTTGTTTTTTTTTTTAATTAATACTTTTATTCAGCAAGGATATGTTAAAGGGATAAAAAGTGATAGTAAAGACTTATATTGTTAGAAAACATTTCTATTTTGAATAAATGCTGTTTCTTTTTAACTTTATATTCCTCAAAGAATCAAAGAAAAAAGTATCACAGGTTCCAGAAAATATTAAGCAGCACAACAGTTTCAACAGTAACCAGGTTTCCATCCAAGGATTTTTTTGCGAAAAAATATTTAGCGCTTTAAAATATTTACGATAAAGCTGATGGAAATGCCAGTTATCGATTAAATTTCTCATGTGTCGACAAAATCTTTTTCCGTTTAACTTTAGCGCATAAATTCCTTATCGATACTTCAAATGTCGCAAAAATTTGTTTGGAAACACTTTTTGTCGAGAAAAGGGGCTTTAACGCAAATAAATGTGGTGTCACATGACAGAATTAGCCTATAGGCAGCGTCCGTGTTCATGGTGTTGCTCACGTTAAAGCACCGCTTCCCTGTAGTTCAAAAGCACATTAAACCATATTCATATTATTCAGTTGCATCTAAAATTATTTTATACATGGTAAGAAAAAGACGACTTATCTTAATTTGGTGTTAGTAGGCTAGCCTACGTTTACATTATTATTATTTTTTTTTTTTACAGTGCACGGTTCAGTTTAAATAGCCTGTAGTCCGTGCCTTTCAGCTTGACCACCATACCCCCGTGATATTATGCCAAGCACATTTTGTTTTTCATATTGGAACGTGAAGTAGCCTACAAAAGTTTAAATTAATTCGTTTTGGCTTGTTAGCATCTTATATTTTTATTCTAGTTTTGTTCTGCGTTCTTTCTACCGTTAAATTTAAATGATTTGTTGTGGAGTGAGGGGAAATAAAATATTTATTTCATGTTTCTTCGATATTTTTGTCTGGCTGTATTTTATTATGACAGTGAACAGGCTGCGTTGTCGAGTCAGTAGGCTATGCTTAACTGCGCGTGAGGCGCCGGCACGATCACTTGGTGTGTTTTTTTCCCTCTTGTAAAAGTGGAAACAACTTGCACTAGCCTACTCCTTCATTTGTGGTCATATAAGAGTAAGACATTATTCAAAACTATTCAAAATATTTATTTTATTTGTGTACATTCACAATAAAAAACTAAACATACTTTTGTGAAATAAAGGAAACAAACTGCCGGTTTCTCAAGAGTGCATCACAAAAATGAACCGAAATTGTGCATATAGGCTGCTAATTGTTGCAGTTTTTTTTCTTTCGTTTTGTTAACTCATTAATTATTTAGAAAAATATATTTTGCATATTGGCCTGTTTCTTTTATGTATAATAGCATGTTTTTCTCCGTTCGCAGAAGTGCTGCAGGTGCATAACGTGCGAATCCTCATGTTTATGCTGCTTTTTGCGTGTATAAAATGAATCCCTGGAAAACAAATTTAGGTATTTTTAATGGGTCAAGCCACCTATCAATTTAAATTTAATTTAATTGTAATTTAACATAATCTTGTCGGTTAACGGTTAATATGGCTTAACGACCGTCGGAAATAAAATAACCGAAATAAACATGCATTTCAGTTTCCATACGTTAATCAGAAAAATAATAATAATACAGCTGCACCCGTTTATGATCATTGCTTGATTATCAACAGTGGCCTATCTAGTCTATAACAAAGTACAAAAAAAAACAAAAAACTCATGACACTTATTATAGGCTACCAATTATTTTATGTAGGCCTATACAATTTAATAATAGGCTGTTTTGTTTCAAATGAATGAAGAACAGGCTACTAGCCTAGCCTATAATTTACGCAACAGGAGAAGTTATGTATGGAAACAGCTCAAGGGCAATTTTTTTTTTCGATACACCAAAACTTATGCGACAATTCGTTTTTTTAGGGATGACGTCATCACGCACACCATTTTATTGGTAAAAGGCCAGTTGGATGGAAACAGGCTGTAGACAGCAAATGTCGCAAAGTTTTTTTTATCGCATATTCTCTTTGTCGATAACAAAACAGCGCAAAATCTGGATGGAAACTTGATTAGTGATAATAAATCAGCATATTAGAATGATTTCTGAAGGATCATGGGACACTGAAGACTGGAGTAATGGCTGATGAAAATTCAGTGCTGCATCACAGAAATAAATGATATTTTAAAGTATATTAAAATAGGAAACCAATATTAGAAATTGCAATAATAATTTCACAATATTACTGTTTTTTCTGTATTTTGATCAAATAAATACAGCCTTGATGAGCATAAGAGACTCTATTAAAAAACATTAAAAATCTTACTGATCCCAAACTTTTGAACGGCAGTGTATGTACATATGCAGGTTAGGAGGACCTTACCAAGTGTTCGAGACATGACAGGCAAGGCCGAGCTCAGCACTAGAATGGATACACAGCAACCAATGATCTACAAGAAAAGATAAGACAAGACTAAGAAACATTTCCACCATTCCAAATTTAATATATGATAAAAGATCCCATAGTTGATGGCTAAAAAAATAGAACGCACAATAATCTATTATTTTGCAAAAAAAAATTGGTTAAGAAAAAGGTAAAATAAAACAATGAATATCCTTTAACTCCTTAACATTAAGCACAAAATGTTATAATGCAATATTTTATTTTATTTTTCATTGTTTAGATGCTTAAAAAAATTTAGGTATTCAAACTTGTTGAAGAATGAGAAGTATTCAACATCTCAGAATTGGAAACAATTTGACTCTACAACAAATTGTCAATGTTTTATACATTTAGTCCAACCTAGAGTGAACAGGCCTTAAAACTGAAGCAGTGTTGCAGATCCTACCGTCGTCATGGTAGTGTCGTCCTTTCTGGGTGTGAGCTCCTGAAAGATGCGAAGGCTATAGAAGCCAACCACAGATGAGACCATCAGATAACTGTTCAGGAGTTAAGACTAACACAGTTGTTTCCGTCAAACCATTCACTAACATTTCCCTCTAGAACACACTCGCAACAATCATAAGCAAACAGATTTGAGTCCCTTCACTGAACACACACAATCTGTGATCAAACACTCGACTGGAGCTTATGCAGCATTAGATTATCACACACAGCAAAGGATACAACATGAGAATGATTTCGATAACCGCCTGGGCAACTCCAAATTTGGATAAGGAGGCATTGCCAATATTTCTTTCCTGCAGAAACAAAGAGTGAATGTTACTGTCAATGGTTATTTTCAAAAACTGATATTTTTTTTCCTCCACATAAAATTTGCTTTCGGAATATGATCGTTTTTCGTATCTCTCTCTCTGGACTGAGGCAATGCTCTTACAAGGAGTAACTGCATGTAGTGGACGTGTTTTAGCGACATGCCCAACGCACAGGCTCCTGTTACAACTGAAGCTGTGTAATCTAAATAAGACTACAGTGTTGACACCTCAGTGCTTCAGGCAGTGAGAGCAGAAAAAAGCGGCACAAATATTTGGAGCTGTTCTGAGTGAATGCTATTATGAAGATATAAAACATATAAAGCTCAGATTAGCGAAGTTTCCCCTCTCACCAATGAGGACAGACAGAGTGAAATTGGCGAAGTAATGAATGGAAGCAGATGAAAGAAATCTTTTTAAATTCACCGCCGCTCACACACGCATAATATGTGAGCAGGTGTTCAAACAAAAAAGAAGAAGAAAAAAAAGGCAATGGTGCTCTTACAGTAAGAGGCTGCATAGCATGAATGGCTGCCAAAAATTAAGAGAAAAATGTGGGAAAAAAAAGAAACCAAAACAAATGCGCTGGCAAACAAAGTTTTTCAATCTCAGGCCTTTAATATCTTTTGAAGTCATTGACATGATCTGAAGGTTTGGATTGGAATTATTACAATAAAAGCCAACATTTATTTGACATAATTTATCAATGTAAAACAACTTTAGTCTGGACTTGACAAGCAAAAAAAATAAAATAAGAATCAATCACCACTCTCATTCTAATGATGTGTATTTGACAGCAGACCAATTCAAAATCAACAGGGCATATAAAAATATTTATGATGATCTTTCTAACTGGATTAGATCAAATCTGAACCAGATTTTATAATGTCAGTCTTGCTTGCTGTTATTGATGACAGGCCTGAAGAAAGTTTACATGCGATTCAAAAACCAGAGAAGCTCAACTAAACACCTGCTCATAAAATATCATCAAACACTCAAACTGTTATATAAGGGAATC
>JAFVLL020018890.1:0-14141 GCA_021397915.2 Tor tambroides
TGCTTTAACATTAAGATTTGTACTCATAGAAATTACTAAAGTAGTCAAACCTGTTCATTAGAAGGGGGCGACCCAATACTTTTGGCAATATAGGGGTGTCCCCGACTAAGGATTTACATAGTCGAATTGGGATTTTCGAATCTTGCCGATAGTCGACTGATAGTCGAATAATATGTTTGGGGGCGGGGCAAAATACATTATCAAGAGTCAAGTCAGACATTCGACAGCCATAATTACTGACGTTAACACAGGGAAAATGTGTAACGGACATCTCGCAGGTACAAAAATAATGTTTGTTTTGATTAAAAGATAGTTAACATTAAACGTCAGCGAAACCCTAAAAATTCACAGCATTTTTACAATAGTGCTCTCATTATAACGTTATGTGTATGACAGTAGTTAATGTTCTGCATTTCTGTTTTGAGCTGTGTGCGCTGAAGATGACCAGTAGAATGAAGCATTCGATAGCAGGTTTTTAATCAATGGGATTTAACTCATCATTTATCTCATATAGAATATGCTTCGTTATTTATACAACATAACGTTAATATTACGGCTTATAGGCTATCTGCACAAAATGCCCCGAATGCACATGAACGTGTCTGCACGGCTTTGAATGAACTCCGTTTGTGGACGCGTTCTTCACACAACAATGTGCAGAAACACGGCAACTAGACTCTAAAAATTCACAGCATTTTATAATAGTGTTCTCATTATAATATTATGACAGTCCCAGTCATAGTTATTAATATTCTGCATTGTTGTTTGTCCTGTTCGCACTGCACACTAAAGAGATAGGCTAATCGCCATAGTACTACAATGAAGCGCTTTACTGCAGCGCAACCAATCTTATACGAGTTAAATAATATATACACGATATATATAAACCGGCTGAAATGTTTTGAAATCACTTGTACCCTACCTTTTTGAACAAATCCAGTCTTTCACCCTGCCTGTGTCAGTTTGAGTCTTTTTAAAGATTTAAATCCCTGCTGCCAAGATGCTTCTCTGTCGGTCACAGATTATAGAAAGTGAAACTTAAATCTATAGGGGTGGTTGGATTTATTCACGCATGTTAAAATATTTATTTAAAGCTTCTTTCTTTTCAGATTCTTATTTACAGCATTATCTTAATAGGCTGTATATTGACTTACTGGGAGAAAACCGGTAGTTATATCTGAAATCAGACATTTGAGAACCCCCATATAGGCAAAATGGCATGATCATAACAATCCGCGAATATTCAACTTTGAGATTGGTAATCGAATCAGGCTCCTCCTATCGAAGCATCGAATCTTCGACTATTCGGGGTCACCTCTAATATATACTTATTTTACGTCAGCTAGTTTCTCATTTTCATTTAGTATTTTGATGTGCTAGAATAACTAAAACTAAAACTGAAAATGAATGACAACTATGTAGACATTTAAACAAAAAAAGACTAATACAATTAATAAAAAATACAAATTACTACAATTTTAACTAATACAAATACAAAATTACTAAAATTTTAACTAAACTTAAAATTAAAATAGAAGATAGAAAAAAAATAAAATAATTAAAAATAGTATCAAATAATAGTATCTCAATGATACTAAAATAACCCTAGCATGAGTGACTAATTGTCCAAAAATAAAATAAAAATTGCATTAATTAAAGGTTATTTTGTGATTAATCGCCAGTTGACCCATGCTAAATTTTTTTTAACGATCAGTATGTGTCAAAAACTCAGTGTTTGTTAGCAGTTTGTTAAAATGCTAATCCAAATTTTGAGCAATATTGGTAATATTGACTAGTATGTTGACCAATGTATTGTTGTGCATCCTTAATTTGTTTACCACCAAAATATTTTCCACCAACTATTTCATTTAATAAATCAAAACTTGTCTTGTGTAGCTTCTCTGAGGATCTTTTGCGAAATCAATGAATGATTCCTTTATATTCACCCGTTCTCATCCAATCTCATCTTTTGGTTTGTGCAGTTTGTTCCAAGCCTCGATTTCTGGGCTTTACAAGAAAGTCATTGTTGTTTTTGGAAGCGTTTGCCCTCGCCAGCTTTCTCCACCGTTTCTGAGATCTATTGGGGAGGCAGATGGAAAAGAAGATTCATCCGCCCACATCTGCTACCAAATCGCCATGTCACCTTGCGACAGAGGCTCTGCTCAAGGCTGGTCTGTCTCTCTCTCTCTCTCTCTCTCCCTCTCTCTCTCTCTCTCTCCCTGTTTCAATCTCTCTCCTTGCAACGTTGCCAAGGTACTTGTGCAGTAAATGTAAAAAGAAGCGCTTTTAAAGCATTTCAAAAGAAACCACTGTGTTCCAGACCTCACATCGGGGATTGTAAAATGTACGGCATTTGAGGCTCTCACTGGAGGTCATGAACATTGTAAATGGGCTAAAAAACGGTGTTCAGTTTGATGACCCATAAATTCATCCCCTCTGTTTCTGTTATGTTCTTTATTTAAAGATCATTACGTTAAAAACTCGCTTCTTGCCGTAATTACCATTGCTATCTTTTTCCGGTCTTACATAGTTGACACCACCAGATGCATTGCCATTCATTCCCTCCAAACATCTTTACGGGCGTCCACATTGTGGCCGCAGACCTTGAGATATGGGCTCGGAGGGCAGAGAGTCTGCTGGTCGGCTCTTAATGACCTTTGCAGACATTAAGTCCAAGACATTTTCTTTATCACCTAAAGGCGTGACAGTAATCTTGGCACTCCGCGGCCCTGACTAATGCAGGTGCGTCCGCCATATAACTCACCTCGGTCTTCTGGATGCTGCAAGGACGATTCTGTCATTTCGCCTGAACGCTGTGTTTCAAAGGAGTCGTGCAGCATCCTAACATGTCCGAATGGAGTCATCCGAAGTGCTGCCCTGCGGGGAGTTGTAGGAGTGATGTTTGCCCACAATGTACACGCATTTGCAGTCGGCGACGACAGGATGTACTTTGAGACTCAGGGCGTAGTCTCACCAGAAGGTCATGACTTGAGCTTGAAGTGGGATCTGATTGTGTCACTTAGTTCTTAATATTGATTTATGTTTAAATATTGCTGTCAAAACGTTACAGCAGCTGTAGTGTGGCAGAATGCCCACCGTATGGCCATAATTGATAGAGCTGGTGTTATTTTTTTTGTTTTTGTTTTAATGTGTGGTTACATTTACTGTTGTTCATGGGCAAATCCATTTATGGGCAAATCATGGGCATTCATGGGCAAATCCACAAGGTCGGGCAAAAGATTTCGCAACAGGTTCAAGTTGGTCATGAGAATTTGTTGTTGACTAACAAAGAGCTCCTTGCTTTGAAAATTTTGGTTGATTTGATTCATGCATTGCTACACTATTGACAAGACATTTTTTGTCTGTGAAATTTCATGAAATTATTGCTATCAATAGCTGTAGTCATTTTGCCACTTTTTTTTTTTTTTTAAGGTGTGGTCACATTTACGAAAAAAAATTCAGTCATTTTACACACAGGAATACACACAAACAGAAATTCTGCAAATTTCATAACGACCCAGGCAGATTTCGCAATTAATTGCGAAATGGGTTATGTGAATTTGCCATGTGCGGTTACATTTGCTGTTGTTCACTGGTAAATCCATTTATTTCAATAGGAATAAACAAGGTCGGGCAAAAGATTTCGCAACAAGTTCAAGTTGGTCAAGCGAATTTGTTGTGTAGACTAACAAAGAGCTACTTGTTTTAAAAGTTTTGTTTGACATTTGCTTTATACATTGCTGTACTATTGACAAGACATTTTTTGTTTGCAAAATTTTGTGAAAATATTGCTTTCAATAGCTGTAGTCATTTTGCCAGCTTTATTTAAGGTATGGTCACATTTACAACAAAAAATTCAGTAATTTTCGTAGGAATACACACAAACAGGAATTCTGCGAATTTCTCCAGGCAGATTTCGCAATTTGTTCAAGTTGGTTTGCCATATTGATCAACAGAAGCCCGCTTGGTTTGAAAATGACATCTGTGTGAGCGGTGCTTTGTACATCGCTACACTGTTGACAATAATTGACTTTTTTGCTTTCAAAATTTCATTCAAACTGTAACCTGTAGTCATAGTTTTTGTCTTTGGGCAAAATATATTTTGTTTAGTAATATATTTAGCAAATATATTTAACAAAAACAAGTTCGGTTTTATAATTAGTGGTCGACCGATATGTGTTGATGCAGATATACTGATTATTACAGACCAAGTAGACCGATAATTGTTATTTTGAACCTATATATATATATATATATATATATATATATATTAGTGCTGTCAATCGATTAAAAAAATTAACTAATTAATCGCACATTTTTCTAAAATTAATCGCGATTAATATATATATGTGTATATATACATACATACATACATACATACATACACACACACACACACACACACACATATATGTATGTATATATACATACATACATACATACACACACACACATATATGTGTGTATGTGTGTGTGTGTATATATACATATATATGTGTGTGTGTGTGTGTGTGTGTGTGTATATATGTGTATATATATATATATATATATATATATATATATATATATATGTACGTATGTGTATATATATGTATATGTCTGATGTAAAAATGAAAATTAATGTCAAAATTAATAACAACAAGGGCTCTGACAAAATTATTTTATTGGCAAATCGGTTTTGAAAATGACCAATACCGATAACCATAAAAATGCTTAATATTGGTGCCGATAATCGGGCGACCCCTAATTACACTATTATGATTTATGTATATCTATGTATTTTTTATTTATCTTGTGAAAATTTGTTTGTGAGGACCAGAATAAAATTATTATTGATTGATTGATTTGATTGATTTATTTATGCTTTAGTTCAGTGTCCATGTTTTAGCATGTTTTTATGAAAAGAGCGTTTTCACATAATGACTTACACATTCTGACTAGCGTATAGCTTTAAGTTTACGAATTTGCGTTATTTTGTGCAGATGTGTTTCACAATATTATATTTATGTTTTCTAATCTGGTTAATCTTGAATGTATAAGATGCTTTTATGTTATTTCAGTAACCTGCTAACAAAGCACTTTATAGTTTACCACTTCAGCTCAAGTGGATCAATCTCTGATATTATTGACTATGAATAGATTATATGAAAGAGTCATTTTCTTTTTTAGATTATGCTACATTCCTAGCACGTTACTAATATTTTGTGATGTTATTTTTTCTCGAATTCTACACACGCTTTTCACCTTGTTTCGTTTGGCCAATAACAGCATTAACAAACATTTATCTTTGTCCCCCGCTGCACAGATAGCGACAGTGAGATCTCTAGTGGGACAGGAGACGTGTCGAAGGACTGTCCCGAGAAGATTTTGGAATCCTGGGGAGGAATACTCAACAGATGGTGAGACTTTTGGCCCAAATTGAGAGTATGAACCAGTCTGTATTGAACACGACTGCAAAAAACAGCTCTGTTGTGCTGCAGTGACGCCGTCTGTCTTCCACCTGTCAGGCAAGGAAACCTGTTGGCGCGACCCAAGGGTCTGTCTGCTCTGGTGAAGCCTGGGATCCCGGAGGCCTTACGAGCTGAAGTCTGGCAGCTCCTGTCTGACTGCCACAGCGATCAGCTTCTTCTGGAGCAATACCGCATCCTCATCACCAAGGTAGGAGATGACAACCGTTACCACCGGTTTTTGTTTTTGCAAAAGTCACATTTTGCCACCTAGCAGACATGATTCTCAACAATGCAGCATCCACATTTATGGGTCTTTTTCCTCGTTTGTTCATTGCATTTTAGTAAATTTAGCTAAAGCTTTAGCTAACACTCAACAGATATAACAAGGGAGTTTGTGTGGTTTTGAAGTGAGGTTTAAAATTGCTTTGGACCCACTTTTGGTCTTTCAAAGCGTTTTGGGTGAGGAAAGGCAGTGGTCTGAAGAACAGAAGAACTCTGTGTGTGTTTTCAAGGGTAAAATTGATGATCTTTACTTACTAGTTTCCGTTCTGTCAGCGGGATGAACCTTTGTAGTATAGCAGGCTGTTTATTTACTAAGCATGTTCTACCCATATTGATGCTTCGCTCAAATGTTCGTTTGACCTCGTGAACTCGTGGAAACGAAGTTAGTTCAATGTTGAGAGCACATCTAATTGCTTATTCCGAAAGCAATGTCACAGCAAATTCAAGCATTTCCAGCACAGCTACAGATCTGTGATGGCTGATTATCTGGAATAGGACTGTGCAGTTTTTGCAAGCTACAGCTTTTTTTTTCATGTTTGAAAAGCTGTTTCTTTCATGTTGTTCTTGCGGTCAGACTGGTTCTCATGCCAAGCGTGGTCAGTGACTGGAACGTTCCCACACTGAACTAATAACTGTTGACTCAGAAACGTGGGTCAGATTGTGGTATTCAGCCACTAATTTGGCAAGTATTTATTTCAGTAATCCACATTTTAGCTCTGATGCTTGTTAATTTCCACTTTCAAAATGAACCTGATGCTTTTAGAGCTTTTTATCAGTCAAACACTTTATTTATTTGTTATGTTACTTTACATTTATTTATATTTTATATGATAATGAGGACACTTAGGGCCAGATTTACTAAACAGGGCAAATTAGCGTTAGAGCGCAATTCCATAAAAGTGCCGATGAGAGGGGAAAATTTTTCGTGTGATTTACTGACAGTGCACACATTAAAGAACACAGCCGCAGCCAGATTATTTCCATAATGACCAGCGCAATCTACCAAGAGCTCCGCAAATGAGCGCCTGCTTTGAGACTTTTTTTGGGCGTTAAATAATGGCGCAAATACCAGTAATTTGACAAGCGCAAACATTATAAAATCGGTTTACGTTATCCATTTTAATACTCTCCTCCCATAAATTTTGCGTCTGAAAGGGAATCTCCTACAAATGCATATTCAATAAGGTCAGGCGCAAAAATAACTGTGTCCATGCCTTTTCAGCACTAATTCTTCACTGTGCGTCTTTAGTAAATCCTGACAGTACTATTTTAACACCAAAAGACAGTTTGCGCTCGTTTCACTCGCGCCTGACGCTGAAGTGAAGCTGAAGCGCGCATCTGAATCGTCTCCTGTTTGATGTGCTCGTAAAGACGTTCTGCGACTGAATAAATACACTTCTTGTTGAGAAAAAAGAGACAGAATTAGCAGTTACGATTGGGGTGGCCAACCATAGGCTCCGCCCCTGCGTTAACGGCGTTAAATAATTTTAACGCGTTAAACTGAAAAAATCGCCTGCATTAACGCGCTAATTTTGACAGCACTAATGATTACGTAACTCGCATTACAAACAATGCGCGATACATAATCAGATTACTTTTTTCAAGTAATTAGTAAAGTAACACCTTAGTAACTTACCAAGCAGGTCATTTTCCAGCAGCTCTATTTACAACCCTCAGCTTTCCTAGGATTCATTTTCAAATTGACTAAAATGAATGTCAAAAGACCAAATGACTTTCAGGAAGTGTAATGATGGTGACCAGAGGTCATCTGGAGGTAAGGATACTCCAGAACATCCTTGCATGCCCTCATTCTGACCTGCCACAGTCAATTTACTGTTTGGTCTATGGTTGAAGACCCCCTAATGCCCCCCCAGCCAAAACCCTGCAACACATGCAACCCTGCACAGAAACCCCCATGACTTCAAGTTTTATTTTTAATAGCACTTCAGCCGCTTCTTTTGTGTCCTGGTGGAGGTATTTTTAGGTTAACTTGAGTTTTTCTTTATGTGCAAGCCAATAATCATTGCTTTAGGAGCAACTCCTGAAATACAGCACAATAATCAATGCCAGGCAATGAGAGTGATGGTGAACGGGTGCCATAAAATACCTCAGCACTGCAAGAGAGTGTCGAATGGAGTGTGGGATGAAGTCAAAGAATGAATGAGAAAATAGAAAAGGAAGAGAAAGGGAAAGACTGCGCCAGATAACATAAATCCTACAGTTCCTCCCGCAACCACTTCAGTCTTTCCTTTAACCGAACGCTGTACTGCCTTCAGGGTTATGGTGCGCGGAGAATATAATTTATTCAAGTATAATTTAATTTCAAGTATTCTCCACTGCAGGTCATGTCGATATAACAGTTGTGCGCTATTAATAAAAATAAAAACGTTGTGCAGAGATCTGGCCATCAGCGTTATACGATGTCTGTGATATTAATGGTTGGCTGAAGGTTAAGTTATTTCAGTAAATTAGCCTGTTTTTCTATTTGTTATCTGAAATAAAAAATGCCCGCTGTGGCCTGCATGTCTTCTTTTAGATTGTTTTACCAGCAAATAGTTTGCAGTTTTAATTAATTAGTTGCAAATTTTTATTAATTTATGTATTTTAATACGTAAAATATTTTAATGAAATTAATTTTAATATTTTAATAATTTTAAAATATTTTAATGAAATTAATTTTAATAATATTTTAAAAAATGTAATTAATTTAGAAAATTAATTTCTTCTCTTTTTTTAATTGAGGGAGCTTTTTTTTGGCGTTTCACATCAGTCAGGTTCATTTAACTTGACTAATGCTTTTTCACATCAAAACATAATCCTATTGTCTATAATGGTGTCTGACCATACGTTTTTTAACACTCTCTTGAGTGTGCATTGTCCTTGCTGTGGATCAATGAAAATGCAACCCGTGTGGTGTTTCTGAGAGCGTGAAACTGACATTTTCGCAACTTTTACTTTACTGATGCATGAGGGATCTACCAAAGGTGCTATTCTCTTGAGTCAGGGCTTAAAAAGTCTTTGTTCCTCCCCCAAAAGTAGATGTTGGCTGAAACTGACAAAAAAAGTTTTATACAGTCAAGAAAATAAGATTTTGATGACATTATAAATACCATTTATTTACAATGCATATTAACAAAATATTAGTTCTATTTATTAGAATAAAATACATACAAACTGTTTTTTTTTTGGTTTTTTTTCAAATTACTGTTCCCCGGTGATTTGTTCCGTATGCAGCTTTTATGAAACCGAAAAATAGTCAAATAACAACACAAACAACATACTATTAGGGATGCAGCGATACCATTTTTTCAGATCCAATCCATAAAATTCTGAGTATCGGCTGATTCCGATTCGATCCGATACCAGGTTTTTTTAATTGATGTAGAATTTCTGTACTTCTGTGTGTTGACCTGATCGTCACTCTTTTGTGTGTTAAACACAGTCTACTAAATATAGACAACTTCATTTTAATGAAAAATAACAAATGAAAAAATATATAATCATAAATACTATTATAAACTAGGTTAGTGGATAATTAAATTTTTTACAATTTTTTTATTCTAGAAAAATCATGAGTGCACAATTTTATAAAATCTAAACATTTAGTGAATTAACATTATTTAGTGGGGAACAAATAAAAGTGAATAAGTGTAGGACTAAATCTGGTAAAATGTTACACATTGCTCTTTGTATTGTTGTAAAATGTATTTATATATAAATATAAACTACAAAATTAGAAGACATTTCTTTTAAATGTATGGCACTGACCGATGCCCGATCTGGTATTGGAGCCGATACCGATACTAAGTATCGAATCGATGCATCCCTACATACTATACATGTTTAATTACTTACACATTAGAGAGGCACAATGTTAAGTCATTGTACAATCAGCTGAGGCACATGGACCCTTAGGCTAAAGTAAATTGTTTGATTACAAGATTGTAAACGAGCATGAAACATCCTGAATGTCTTGTGCCAAGAAGCCTCCTTTCAGCCATTTAGACAAATCACTGGGCTGCGTCCAGCATTTCGTATTAATATAATTTTTGTTAGGCAAGCCTCTGTTTTTCCACCACCTATTTCAAACGGCTTGTGGGATTGATTTTGTAGTCTTCACAAACCTGCTTAAATAGATTATTGTCTTTATAGAGCATGTAATGAAATCTTTGATGGCAGATTGTTTCAATGTAATGTTTTGTGCATATTCTGGATTTGTAAGAATAGTTTTTTTTTCTTGAGTGAGGGTGGTTTTGCACAGTATTGTCTGGTTTTAAGTGATCAAAAAGTGACAAGTTTTTAAGTGACAAATTGGAAAAAACACATAGCATTGAATGAAGGACCTTGGAGAAGGTACTTTTTTTCTACGAAAAATGTAAATTATGCGATTTCTTATTTTGGACTAGTAAATAGGGCACTGTAAAATCTGCCTTTTTTTCCCCTAAATTAAATTTTAGCAATTGAAAAACGTGTCTAATTACTTGAAACCATGACATTTTATACAATTTAACAACAATTTATTAAAAGTTTAACAAAAATTACATTTCTAAGGCTTTATGAAATCATTTTTTTTTCCAATTTCTGTTTTATTTTTCCCAAATTCATTGTTTTCCATTTAAATTTTTCTAGATTTTTCTGGTTTTAATGGTTTAATTAAATTTTAATAATCAAAAAGCATGTATAATTATTTGAAATCAGGACACGTATACAATTAATAAGAGTTTAATAAAAGTTTAATAAAATGTTATATTTAATAAAAATTTATTAAAAGTTATTTTTTTTCTTCCTAATTTCATTTTATTCTACCCTAAATTTAGTGTTTTCCATTTTAATTTTTATCGATTTTAAGGATTTAATTACATTTTAATAATCAAAAAGCCTGTTTAATTAATTGGAATCATGAAACTTATACAAGCAATTTATTAAAAGATTTACAGAAATGAAATTTTTAGGGCACAATATTTATTTTTTATTTTCCCCCAAGTTCTGTTTTGTTCTTTCTAAAATGTTTTCTGTTTTAATTTTTCTGGATTCTGTTTTAAAGATTTAATTAAATTGTAATAATCAAAAAGCATGTCTAATCAGTTAAATTCATAACATTTTAATTTATTTTAATAATGTCAATTTAATTAAATTACATATTTTATAATAATATAGCCTTATGAAATGTTTTATTTTGTCAGAAATTCTGTAATGTGTCACATGTGCAGTAGACAAACCACTCATTCCCAAAAGACACACAGAACGCAGACACAAATCCATATTGCAATTTTCTTTACTTTACAGTCCTACAGACATTACACGTTATACTGCAAATTTTGTTTTTAGAACAGGATTCTGTGATTCTATCCATGAAGTGCATAATGGTGAGCCATTTTCCCAGCGTATAAGATGTTTGAGACTTGTCCACAAAGCCATCCCAGTCTCCTCCGACCAGCTGCCCCTCCCTCACAATAGCCCCCTGTTCCCAGCACAGCCCGACATGTATCTTAATGCAGTCAACATCTAGCGACTGAGCTGCCATTCACTCTGAACTATAACGCTTCTATTAGCAGCCTCATCATACGCCCGTTCCGCATCCCTGAGAATCAATAACCCGCAAACAATGTGATTTCGTTCTCGCAACGACACGCCACTCGCCAACGAGAGAGCTTTTTGGATTCGTTTATACACATGCCTTGTTTTATGGCGCTGTAATGTTGGAATGAATTTTGGCCCCCATCTGCACTGTTGAGTAGATAGGGTCGGCCCCTCATAGCGTGTGCTATCAGACTGTGTCGCTGGGGTCAGCTCATTGCTGACACAGAAATGACAGTTTGTATTACCGAGAGACAAACTTCATGCAGTCATATCCTCTGGTCATGTGTGCAGAGGTTTGAATCATGGCTACATGCGTGCCTTGAGACTGACTGCAAGTTGTTTGTGCAAAATTTAAAAAATGAGAACTTGATATGAGTGTTACCATGATGTAGTTATAAAACGTAAGCAAACTTTTCATCTCGATAATTTTTATGAGTAATACAGTACTTTAGGTTTAGGCATTTCATTGAATTCAATGCATCTGTATTATTTATTTATATGCATGTTTATTTAATTCCTCACAGTTTACAGATTCACTTAGACATTCACTTAATAATTGTGCACTGCAAGACCATTTTTATTCAAATTAAATCATGAAATAAATTGGGTCCAATTTGATTTCATGTTGTCTTTGAAAGCAGTGGATTTAGCAAAGCCTTGACTGTTGCCGTAAATAATGCCAAATCAAGTCCAGCTGTCATCCTGACCTGTACTTGTACTGCCAGTGCGGTGATGAGAGCCAGAATGCCCTGCCTGTCCCTGTACAGAGTCACTTGGATCAAAAGCTCAGGCACCGACAGATGAAGAGGATTATGGTCATTGTTTTCTCCAGCCTTTTCTCTTCCTTTGTGATGAATCATTTATACGGGCCTCTGGCTGACACTGTTGTTCAGTAGTATCTTGTTCCGCAAGTTATGGATCAATGTATTTTATACATTTGACCAACATGTGCCACTGTTTCCTGCAGAATTCTGTTTTTTAATTTGGCTTAACATCTTGCTATTTAATAACCAGTACTTTTTGGACCAGTTTTATATGGTTTTCTTTGTTTAAAATTCTTTGTTATAACTACATAATGACATTGTCAATTATAGGCAACCAGTTAGTATTAGACTGATTTAGATCTCATGAATATGTAAGTTCTTTTCTGCTTCAGAGTTGAAAAGAAAAGAAATAATAGAGTAAAAGGTCATTGTGATTTGATATTTCCCAGTGTGACTTTGAACCTTAATGGGATAGTTCACCCAAAAATGAAAATTCTGTCATTAATTATTCAGCCTCATGTCGTTCCAAACATGTAGGACCTTCGTTCATCTTCTGAACACAAATTGAGATATTTTTGGTGAAATTTGAGAGCTTTCTGAGCCTGCATAGACAGCAACGCAACTACCACGTTCAAGGCCTAGAAAGGTAGTAAGGACATTGTTAAAATAGTCCATGTGACATCAGTGGTTCAACCGTATATTTATGAAGCTACGAGAATACATTTTGTGCACAAAGAAAACAAAAATAATGACTTTATTTAACAATTTCTTCTCTTCCCTGTCAGTCTTTGACACGTTCATGAGAGTACCACTACGCTTTGTTGAATAAAGTTGTTATTTTTCTTTTCTTTGCGCACAAAAAGTATTCCCGTAGCTTCCTAATATTATGGTTGAACCACTGATGTCACATGGACTATTTTAACGATGTCCTTACTACCTTTCTTGGCCATGAACATGGTAGTTGCGTTGCTGTCTATGCGGGGTCATAAAGCTCTCGGATTTCATCAAAAATATCTTAATTTGCGTTCCGAAGATGAACAAAGGTCTTACGGGTTTGGAACGTCATGAGGGTGAATAATTAATGACAGAATTTTCATTTTTGTGTGCTGCTGTTACTATCGTGATCGCTCCATCAGACCCCCTTCCATTATTCAGTCCGGACACTCCCACCAAACCCAAGCACGGACCTAGGACAAAAAGTCCAGTTGTCCCCCTTTTTTGGCATCCCTACTAACAACAGCAAGGTTGTGGGTTCGATAGAGGAATAGTCTAGGGATGCTAATGGATAGCTTTCTCTGGGAATTATAGACCTCCTTGAGTACAGTCAGTAAGGACAAAGTTGCGCAAGTGTTGTCTGTTTATTGTCTTCTTTTTTTTTCCCTGGCACCCTTTTTTTTGTCATCACATTCAGTTCAGGACTGCAAGCTCACCACTCAGCTAAAATATGAAATTGTTTTGCCACAGGGTTTGAACATTCAGCGGCAGTGCAGCTGTGCAGGAAACATTGGCTGTCATTCTCGTAATCCCTTTGTATTTTATGAGCTCCTCTAGTTGTAATTATGTCTAGCAAACTTGTCAGTAAAACTGGTGAAGATCTGCATTTGTGATTGTGTTAGAGACAACTCAGGCGATAATATCCTTCCAGGGGAATGAAACCCCCCCCTCCCGGAGTCTCTTAATTTGTTCCTGTTTGTTGCACCATGTCAGCTGCTGTGAGGGAGGGTCCTGGCTAACTGAAATGCCTGGTAACTGTAACCAAGGGGCAGGCATTGCTGCGCTTGGGCACTGATCTGTGTAAGTGACTTGAAGTAGGAAGGAAAACGAGAACGAGGGATAATAAAACATGGAGCTGTGGGAGACAACGGGAGAGATTGAAGTCTTTGATTATTTTTGAATGGGGAAACATCTTCAGGGTGTGCAGGAAGAGGAGGATAATGAGGAAAAAGGGAGAACGTTGGAAAGAAAGAGAGATTGAGAGAACAGTGTGCTGGGAGTAGTTGTGTGATAAAGAGGACCTCAGGTGCCACCAAAAAGGGAGGGAGGAGAGTTAGAGAGCGAGCGAGAG
>JAFVLL020018891.1:0-38663 GCA_021397915.2 Tor tambroides
CTTGAGTAATGGCTGCTAAAAATTCAGCTTTTCCACCACTGGAATAAATTACATTTAAAAATAAATAAAAATGTAAAATAGATATTTTAAATTGTAATAATGTTTCACAATATTACTTTTTTTGCTGTATGTTTTAATCAATAAATGCAGCCTTAGTGAGCATAAAAGATTTTTCAAATGAATTGTGTAATTAAATAGCTGTTAATTTTTTTTTTTGCATTCATTCAATATGCAGACTTTTTCTATAGAATGTCTGTCTGCAATTGTTTTGTTGCATCCCACTTATAGTAAATACTGTATGCCTGCTGTATACCTCATTTTTCCCTTTTATTGAATTTATTTTCCTAATCTCTTCTTGTCACAATCCTCATAGATTTTCCATTGCTCTGTTATTATGTTTTATTTATGTGTGTGTGTGTGTGTGTGTGTGTGTGTGTGTGAATGAGAAGCCACTCCACATGGGTGGGGAGGTTAAAGCAGGTAAAGAAGCAGATCAAAAGGCTGCAGTGCCCTTCACTCTTAATTTATTGGACTGCTCTGAGTCCTCCTTGTGTCAGCACTGGCCTCAGATCAGCCCTGCAGACCCAGACGGGCAGAGACAGGTCATTTGAGATCAAACTTACTGTTCAGACCCTGGTGACGTGACCTGGAAGCCTTAGGCACAGTGAGTGAAATGAGTCTGAGGGAGAAGAAAGACAGAGAGGAAGGTGGGTGAAATGGAACACTTTTAAATATGTGGGGTGTAAATCCAGGTAATTGTGCAGACAGTGGGAGGTGCTTAGCGACGTTTTCAAGTAGAGCGACTGGCTGGTCTCATACCAAGTTACGTAAAAGCTGATTCATTCGTTTTGGTCAGTTGCTTACAGAATCGTTCACATTCTATTGCACAGATGGACTGCAACTGCTGCTGGGGACAAGGCACATATTTAAGGAATATCCCACTAGCAAGAGTGCTGTTGTATTGAATATCAGTTGGAACATTATAAAGTAAATATAAAAATAAGCTTGTTTCATATCCCATTTATATTTTTTAAAGCATTAACCTTAATTTATGCTTAGAACAATCTGCCAAATGATTAAGAAAACTCACACACACACACACACACACACCCACACACACACACACACACACACACACACACACACACACTCAGTTTGTTGTTTTTGAAAGAAGTCTCTTATGCTCAGAAAGGCTGCATGTATTTGATCAAACATACAGTAAAACAATGTTATTACAATCTTAAATAACTTTTTTCTATTCGATTATATTTTAAAACGTAATTCATTCCTGTGATGGCAAAGCTGATTTTTCAGCTTACATTATTACATTTTTACATTATACAGGTGTTAATGATTATTAACTATTGAAACCAGTTTTTGCTGCCTAGTATGTTTGTGGGAACTTTTTTTAAGGATATAACATCTTTAAGGATTCTTTTATTTTACATTATTATTATTACTAGTAGTAGTAGTAGTATTATATTTTGCATTTTATATGTTTTTACTGTTACTTTTGGTCAATTTAATGCATCCTTACCAAATAAATATTAAGCAGCAAAAACTGTTTTCACCACTGATGATATGTAATAATAATAAAGTTCCTATATATATGCACACATATACACACACACACACACACACACACACACACACACACACACATATACAGTGCCTTGAGAATGTATTCATACCCCTTCATTTTTTTCACATTTTATGTTGCTGCCTTATGTTAAACTGCTTTAAATTACTATTTTCCCCCACATCAATCTACAGTCTATACACCGTATTGACAAAGCAAAAACAGAATTCTCACAACTTCTTAAATTTATTAAAAATAAAAAACTCAAATAAGTACATTGCATAAGTATTCACACCCTTAACTAAATATTTAACTGAGGTACCTTTACAGCCTCAAGTCTTTTTTTGTTTGATGCGACAAGCTTTGCTCATCATCATTTGGTAATTATCTGCCATTTGTCTCCTCACCTCTTCACCTCTCAAGCTCTGTCAGGTTGGATGGGGGCAGACGCACATTTTCAGGTTTCTCCAGAAATATTTGATTGGGTTCAAGCCCAGGCTATGGCTGGGCCACTCAAGGACATTCACAGAGTTGTGTATAAGTCACTCTTGCTGTGTGCTTAGGGTCACTGTCCTGTTGGAAGGTAAACCTTCTGCCCGTCTGAGGTTCTGAATGCTCTAGACTGGGTTTTCATTAAGACTATCTCAATATTTTGGTGCATTGAGCTTTTCTTATTATTATTATTCTGATGAGTCCCTCAGTCCCTGCCGCTGAAAAACAGCCCAGTAGCATGAGGCTGCTACCAGCACACTTTACTTGTGGGATGGCACTCTGCAGGTGATGAGCAGAGCTGGATTCCTTCAAACATAATGCTTAGAACTGAGGTTCATCAGACCAGAGAATCTTGTTTCTCAGAGTCTGAGGGTCCTTTAGGTGCTTTTTTGTAAATTCCAAGTGTGTTTTCTTTTGTCTTCACTGAGGAGAGGATTGAGTTTGGCCACACCGCCATAAAGCCCAGATCGGTGGAGTGTTGCAGTGATGTTTGTCCTTCTGTAGATTTCTCCTATCTCCACATATGATCATGGAGCTCAACTAGAGTGACCATCAGGTTCTTCGTCACCACTCTAACCAAAGCCCTTCTCCATCAATTGCTCAGTTTGGCCAGGAGGCCAGCTCTAAGAAGAATCCTGGTTGTTTCAAACTTCTTCCATTAAGGGTAACAGAGACTACATGCTTCTGTGACCCTTCAATGAAGCAGAATTTTTTTCTGAACTCTTCCCCAGATGTGTGGCTTGACACAAACCTGTTTCTGAGCTCTACAGACAGTTCTTTTGACCCCAGGGCTTGGTTTTGCTCTGATATGCATTATCAGCTGTTGGACCTTTTATTAAGGCGTGTGTGCCTTTTCAAATCATAGTTCAACAACGTTGTTTGCGCCACGGTCCTCTGTTACTTGATCTTTTTATTTTGGTGCGTCAATCTGTTAAGTTACTTAGTATAAGAAATTATGATCCACACTCACGATAACAGTCTTCTTTTTTCGTTTTATTTAACGTTCATCACCGGGGAAAAGACACAAACGTTTCGGCTACAAAGCCTTCCTCAGTGTGCAAAGCAATGCCATCCCTCCACCCACTTTTCAAATCACCAATTACATCGACGTCATCACTCATTAGCCAATGTTGAATCACCAGAATCATTAAAACATTTCCTTTTAAATACTGCACAATTTTCATGTATATTTACAGACAACATCACATGCACTAGTACATCACACTACACATCCATGACTAAAGCAAGAATTATCTTGGATTATTAATTTAATGGATGTGGAGTGGATGTGATGTTGTATATATATATATATATATATATTCTTTTCTAGCGTAGCTAACACACAAGATGAAAATGTAAGTTTGATGTTGGATAACAAGCATTGAATACTAACCTACATCTAGTGACAAGGAATAATTCCTCCCTAACTCTCATTTACTTAAAGGTTTCTTGTTTGCGCTCTGAATAAGGATAATTTCAGATGAAAGTGATGAGCTATGGCCTCTTATGGATTGCCTAGTTGGGTGATTAATGAACCACTTCACTTCCAAACTTAGGCTTGCTCTTAATTAAAACTTTAAGCCTGACCACAAAACATAATTCACATCACCCAACCCTCAGGACAGTTTTATAATAAAATGTACAATTTGCATTGAAACCAGTTCAGATATCAGAAATGTGTCCTTGATTTTGACATGCTTTGTGAGCTTTGACCTGTTTCTGTTATTCTTTCAGAGATCTCTATTTCAACTCTGCTGTGATCTCTCCTCAACTTCCCATCAAAATAAGCGTCTGTACGTAGAGGTCCACCTGCGCTCACTCCCTCTCTTCTTATCTCTGTCTATACTTCTGATAGATTGTGTGTTTTTTTTGTGTATGCACGTATGGAAATGTGAGTGTGTGTGAATGTTCATTAAAAGAGTCTATTTTTAATCAGTGCTTTGTACTGTAATGTGCAATTAATTGCTCCTTACCGCTTCAAAGTGGACTCGAATCAAAGAACAAAATCCAAATAGACTAAATGTTGCTGTAGGCTTTTATGCCGACTTTAAAATATCTTTTCCGTCATTTATCGCTGATTCTTGAGTACAGGGACAAAACTGGCTGTGGTTTTGCTTGCCTGTAATTCAATTTGGATATTAAAAAGATAGTTTCAAACTGATTATTTCTTTACAGTTTGTATGACCGAGCTAACATATCAAGGTTATGAGAAAAAATATAAGCACAATAAATGAAATAGTACATTTATGTGAAGATCATCTGATTTATGTTAATCATAATGTTGATTATTCTGTGTTTTGTCCCATGTCTCAAGAATCAGTCTTATGCTAGTTCTCATATCAGCTCATATTGATCTTTTGCTACTTACACTGTGTTCAAAATGTGTATATTTATTTTTTTAGGGTGCAAATATATAATCTGTGACAAAAGTGTAACAGTGACATTCTTTTTAGGAACATTCTTTATAAGGCAATTTATTTGTTATAAAGAAACATAACCGGTGTATATTTCTCTTTAAATATTGTAACCTGCTGTCTGTGTTTACCAAAAATTGGTATTATAAACTGACATTTGAATGCAGCAGGTAGTCTACCATTATAGAACACCTGTTGAGAGAGAAAAATGAGTTACTGTTATCATTTGCATAACCATAAAATCATAGATTTTTTTTTTTGAATGAATGAAATAATATTTCAAAGGTTCAGTATCATCTTGTATTGCACTGCTCTTAATATCCATTATTTAAGTTGATTTTTAATCGTTTATTTGCTGGCTTTTATTAAACAGTACAATATATATATAAAAAAACTAGTCTCTCCATTTCTTTCGCTGTCTCGTGCACACACACTCTCAAAGCTCATAAAACTTCAGCAGATTGTGATGGAAAGAGAACTGACATACAAATAATAGAAATAATAGGTTTGTACTGGCTCAGTCATTCACCTGTTAATCAATATGAGACAGGAACTTCATGTCACACTATTCATTCGGAGACAGCAACAAGCTCACTACGCTTTCCCCGCAGAGTGATTATTTTAAATGTCGGATGATCTCTGTAGTGAGCTGAGAAAGTCCACGTAGAATTTGAATGGGGTATAGTTAAAGCTTTTTGTGTCATAGCAGTTTCAGCTGGTATGTCACTGATGGCTGCTACAGAATGTTAATATTTAGCTGCTGTGTTTATGGATTGCTGTAGAAGCTGGTTAAAGGAATGCGATGTTATGTACACAAGTAGGACTGCTTTCATGCTGTTATTCAAGCATTCAGCTCCTCTTTTATTATATATATATATATATTTTAATTGCGATAGAACAAAGTAAATTTGGGGTCAGTAAGTTTACTATGTTGCCAAAGTCAATTTTCATCAGCCATTACGCAGTCCTTTAGTATGGAAGCTTGTTTAATCGTGGTAAAGGTTTAAATGTAATCGTAACTTTTTTCCCATAACTCAAACTGTTTTCTTGAAATTATGAGAATTCCGAGAAATAAAGTCACAATTACGAAATCTTTTTTTTTTTTTTTCCTGGTTGGTAAAAAAATAAATAAATAAATAAATAAATAAAAACAACCTATCATATTTGTTGGGTACTGATATATGTTTGACTCCACGCCATTTTTTTTTTTCATGAATGACTTTTGGGACTTCAGCTTGTCCGTCCAACAAAGATGTTTACTGTTAGCTGCTAGTCAACCGTTGGAATCCTCCTCACACAATGGACAGACGAACCTGGACTGTGTATTTATTGGACATTATCTTGATGGAACTCTAAACTTCTCGTATACATTGATCTAATGTGAAAACTGTAAATTCATGGCATTCAGCTTTTAATATTGTGTCATCTTTTCTAAAATCTTTGTAAAAAAATATTTTATTGCTATTTATTTATCTATTAATATTAATTAATTGATCATTATTATTTATTTTATTTTATTTTATTTTATTTTTATTTTATTTTATTTTATTTTATTATTTATTTTATTTTATTTATTTATTTATTTTATTTATTTATTTTTTTAAGTCTACCAGGGGGTGGGTTCTAAATTTGTACAGCTGCTTTTTGTTTTATACTACTGTTCCCAGAAAAAATTCAATAAACAGTTGTTAACAAAAAATAAATAAATAAATAAAATAAAAACAAACTGAATTGTGAGATAAAAACTAAGAGTTGAGAAATGTAAACTCCAAGTTATAAGAAAGTCCATCCAAATTGTTAGATAAAACAACGTAATTACCTTTTTTTGTGTGTGTGTGTTTTTTTTTTGTTTTTGTTTTTTTTTTTGGCAGAAATGGGCTTCCATACTTCAGTGTCACATGATCCTTCAGAAATCACCCTAATATACTGATTTGTGATCAGGAAACATTTCCTTTTATTATCAATGTTAAAAACATTATCAATGTGGTGCCTAATATTTTTTATGGAAACCAGATACTTGTACAGGATTCTTTGATGAATAGAAAGTTCAAAAGAACAGCATTTATTAAAAATAATAATAATAATTTTATATATATATATATATATATATATATATGAAGAGTTCAGATGCAAATATATAAAGATAAAAATGCTCATTTTAGAAGCAAATTTCAAATGGCACTTATAGGCTTTTGCATCTGAACTCTTCATATATATTTGTAACATTATAAATGTCTTTACCATCACTTTTGATTAATTTAATGTGTTCCTCCTGAAAAAAAAGTATTAATTTAAACAAATAAATCTTACTGAACAGTAGTGTATGTGTATCCAAATTTAAAAAAAAACTGAAAATATTTTGTGATATTAAATGTTTGTTCAATGTTTTGTAGCATATGCCCATATTTATCTTCCCTATAGGAAGACTAAATCTAATTTTGTCCCTCAAAAATCCCTTGTGACAAGCTAAAAGAAATATGGATGCTAACATGCTTACTATTCTTTCTAAATCCATCTTTGTTTGGGTGCTAAAATGTTGGCTAACTGGCAGCAACAGTACATCATTAGCTTCTCTTGGCTGTCCTATTTGCAACTCTGTTAGCGGGGGATAAATCTCTGAGTTATTGCTCCTCTAGGCCTCATGAATCAGCAAGCTCTCTATAGTGAGAATTAAAGTCTTTCTAATGTGCCGAGCTACTGCAACATATTGCCGTGTTTACAATCACAATAGCTACCAAGGCTTGATCAAATAAGTCATCGGAGGAAACACAAATATTAGAAAATAATCTGCCATAGGCAATTTGCTAACTTTTTCAGGAACCATGCTGAAAAAACTCTTAGTCTTAGATGGTTCCAGCCAATCTAGTTGGTCTCACAGACTAATATAACAGAGCAGAATCCCACTGAATACATAAACATGATTACGCAATCTCAAACCGTCGCATTTATCTTTCCAAAGTGTGCATTTAATGGCTACAGCCGCATAAAATGATATTTAGTAATGGGGAACATTTGTCACAGACCTGCGTTTCAATCAATGCTTCCATCATGACGGCAGTCGCTTACACACACATAAATGCAGACAGTGTGGCCAATAATGCAACGCTGTTTCCACTGCTTAGGCAATGGACAAATTTGCTCTTGACAGATACAGGATGGAATAAGAAAGAGAACGGAGGTGTGTTTGTTATCGATGATTTCTAAAATGCCTCTGGCATGGCATTGATCGCACAAAAGAACTGTCCGAGTGAGAGTGTTTACGCATCGGGTGGTGCAGTTTGGCATCAAGCCTTTGACAGGTTGCCTCTTATCACTGACATATGGATAAATGTCTTCCACCACTTCATAACTTCTCGCCGACCAGCCTGCTCGCTCGCCGCTGCTTTTTAAAGAGCATCAAAATGTCAGGAGTCCCAATCCATAAGCACAATATAGGCACCGTGTTATGGCGTGCAGGTTGTTTTGGAGTGCATATTGGTAATTTATGTTGTAGATTTGACATTGATTGATTTTTGCATGTCTAATAACGTTCAAGCTTAAATTAGAGGCAAAATAGCTAGCCATATTTTGAGGTTTAGGGCGGTCGTAATTGCTTCAGGATGTAGACTTGATGTTCTTGCTCATAAAAAGATGCCTGCTTTTATTGAGTCACCATTAAAAGGCTCTGAAAATACTGCGGCACATCAAATGTCCACATAGTTTGGGCACCATTGATATGTAGATGTGGAGGACAAATGCAGTCTGGCAATTATCCGAAATCGTACACGGCCTTCTAAAAGGGACACACCTGAGAACTCTGCACATTTGAGAAGCTTTTCATAGACATTTAAAGAAACTGCAAACATATTATTTGATAACTCTGAAAATAGGTCTCTCGGAGAAGAGGTGTTTTCATAATCACACCTTGAGGATGTCAGCAGAAAAGCAAGTATTATGCAGTTGGACAACTAGCAATCGAGAGTTCATAGTGTATTATTATGTTAACATGGGATGACATCTTTGGCATCATACTGAAATATCGCTGTCAAAATTAAATGCAATCTGTCATTTCTGTCTTTTTATTTATTTATTTTTCTGAAATAGGATAACCTACCTTTGGTTGTCTGAGTAAAGTATGAATATAATCGTGATTGTATTTATGACATAAATAATTCACATGGTTTAGAATAGTTTTAATGTAGAATATAAATAAATAAAATACACTCGTGTTGTATTTAATGTTAATAAATTCATATTTTGTAAAATATTTAAATTGGAATTTAATTGTTTTTATTAACATTTACACATAGGCCTGGTTTCACAGACAGTGCTTAGACTAAGCCAGGATTAGGCCATAGTTCAATTAGGACATTTAAGTCATTTTTATGAATGTACTTAGAAAAAAAAAACATTACTGGTGTGCATCTTGAGACAAAACAAAGGCACTGATATATTTTAAGATAAGTCAGTGCAAGTTTCTTTAAGGTGAAACAGCTCAGACTTACGTTTTAGTCTAGGATTAGGCTTAAGCCTGGTCTGTGAAACCGGGGGACAGTTATATAATTTATTGCAGCAAAACTTTTTGTGAACATGTTTCTTGAACTGGTTGCCAAATGAACAACCCAGCCTGTAAATCGACTGAAGATAATCGATGTAACATCATAGTTACAAGTTTGGTTGATTTCGATTCAGACATAACCAAAAACTAAAATAAAAATCACAGGTGGTTCGTACTTGTACTAAAGCTTTGTACAATTTGTTGACTGTGTGAGTCTGAATCAAACCACGAGCGAGTTGGAGACTGTTTCGTTTGTGAACCATTTTGACTGACTCGTTAAATGAATCAGTTTAAGAGTCATTTGTTCGTGAATCTTGATATCGACGTCGCGTGAACGCACACAATTCAACTGGATTTTAAATTATCGCCTCGCTTTTTTATTTTATGTCGCATTTCCGATCATTTTAGTGACAATATCGAAGATTTGATGTTGAAGAAGTGCAAGATCTGAAATCTAAAGTGGATCATAGCTGGAACGGAGTCAGGGGTGAGTTAAATTGGTCTTTACAGCAGAGCGAATCATGATATGTTAACTGGACATTTTACACAATCTCCTATATGTTCTATAGGGTTTTGAAGAAGTTGATTTAAACTTTAAATGACTGTAAACACAATTCCTTGGACAAATGTCATCTAAGGCGAGGTAGTACATGGTTAGGTGTGTTTTTGTTGTCAGGTGAGGCTGTTCCAGGCAGCACTTTTAAAGGGGCCAGTCAGTAAAGAGGTGGGCATACGGTACACAGGCCTCTCATGCATAATGCATCTCTTCGTGCATGTTCCGAAAAGGAAAACTGTCAGGCTCAGTTAGACCCGGCTGGAAGAAGATTGCACCCCTATCCCACTAGGCATATGCTTCTGTCCGACCCGTGCATTAACACGTCGGTTTTGATCTTTTGGCCTCATTTGCAGGCAATAGCAACTTGTCTCACACATAAAGAACACAGTGCTTAATAATCTAGTGCAGTGGAATAAAGACTTTGTTCTTAGAATTAAGTTGAATGTGAGGGGGGAAAAAAAATCACATATGTTGAGAAAAGCAGCCCTGATAATTGTTTTTCATATCTGTGCACAATCACAACAGTGCAGGCAACTTTGGAGCATAACCGCATGTATTATTTAAGTGGTTAAAGTGTCCTGTGTTAGAAGCAATAGCAGCATGTCTGCTCCATAAGATCCATGCTATTTCAAGGTGGATCTTCCAAGAGATCCTTGTATATGCTTTCAATTACAGAGTTTTGTTGTTGTTCAAACATGTAGAGAACTGAAATGTACAGCTTTAGGGGGGAAAAAAACTGGTTCTGATAGCATAGAAAACAATTTTATATTTTTTATATATATTTTTAAAAATTAATAATAATAATATTTTTAAATATTATTTTTGAAAAAAAAAAGTACAAATATGTATGTATAAAAAATACATAAATAACATTACTGTTATCTCTGTTTTGGTTGACTTAAGTTAGAGCCATCTTGACCACCATGCTTTACCTAGATTTTCCATTAGGTTAGTATGTACCAGTTCAGCCCCTTTCTTTTCCTTTGCATCAAAATAAGGCCTCTCACTCAAACTCACAATGCTTTTATGTAGTAGGCATTCAATTAGATAAGATGGAGCATGTCAGTCAGTCTCCTTTTTTTTCTATTTACATTTATTTTGAACATCCTTCGGTGTGGCGCAAGTTGAAAAAAGGATGAGAAGAATGCATCGCTCTGACCCTGGAATTTGCAAACATTAAAATGACATTCTGTCAGTGTTTGGTGCGGGCAGAGATGCCAGGAGAGACAGGCTGAAGACTAGGCTGTCACTGTATGCAGTCAAGCGCTTATTCATGAAATGGAATTACTTTCTGACAATAGCCAGGCATACTTCTGAAGCTTCCTGCCATTGCTGGACTTTAAATCTCTTAGTTGGCTTGCAGCCGCTTTTTCTCATTGGTCTCAACCATTCTGTCTAGTTACTGTGTAATTGCATATGATTGCGAAGGGCTTTTCATGTGTGAACATTTTCAAAAAGAAAAACTGGACAGGAGATTATATCTACAGGAAATTAAATTTGCACAAGATATGGGCATTGATGTTGCTATGGATCCATGAATTACATTTACCAGAGACCTTACTGGTTAATTAAAAAAAAAAAAAAAATCTGAAGATCTCAAGGAAAACGTGGAAAATTAGTCTTCCGGGTTTCGACGTCACGGCTGCAGCACTCTATAATTTTGCTGTTTATTAGTTATAAACTGGAACAAAACAAGAGACAGTTGCTCCCTATCCTTTTTCCTTCCAAACCAGAGCCGTTGCCAGACTGTCATGGACATAAACTCGAAGAGATAATGTACTAAGAATATTTAAACAATGAGACACATCACTCGCTTCTTAGATAATAGCATTCCTTTGGCTGAATGTGAATTTCATTGTGAGGACTGTACAATAGGGCAAATTATAAAACAAGCGAAAGTCATGAAAGAGAATCAAGAACTATGTATAATATGGGGCTTTGAACATTTATTAGTTTCAATTCTTACAGTTTATGGATAATTCACCCAAAAAATAAAATTGTCTTTTAATCATTTACTCACCCTCATGATGTTCTAAACCTGTAAGACTTTCCTTCTTATTTTATTTGTCCATACACTGGAAGTCAACGGCATCCAGTTTTGGTTTAGTCCCTATTGACTTTCATTGTATGGACAAATACTTTTTTCTAAATATCTTCTTTTGTGTTCACAGCAACAAAAAAGTGAAAGTCATATAGTTTTGGAACAACTTGAGGATGAGTAAAAGCTGGTAAAATTTGTTCTTTGCTTTTTTCTCTTTTAGTGCTACAACAACTGAACTGAGCGATGGCCTCACATATAGACACTCGCTAGTGGTGTATTCATTAGGGTGCTTAACAAGACAACATGAATAGGGCTCATCTCTGAAAACATCCCTCTCTGTAAAAGGCAGAGATATAAAGGCTTTTTGCAGTGTGTTGCTTTGAAAAATGATCAAAGAAGTAAAGCTGAGCTAGAGGCTGGAAACAGATGTGGAACCAAACATCAATTTGTGTCTGATAACGTTCAATTCTCAAGAGGTCAGAAGTTGGCCCCTTTTAGCTTCAGAGCCAAGACTAATGAAGACACTGCCAGTATTAGCAAACACTTTCCAGCAGACACAAAATGAGAGTTCAGTTATCATGATCCTTGGCCCTCATTAAGCAATTAAAAGTCAGACACTGTCACAGATACTACTTATTAGAGTCCGTTCACCGTTTATATATGACTAGAATTTCAATCCGTCTCCAATCAGTCTCTGCAAGGCAGGGATGTTCCTTTCATTTTCTTTTCTTTGGATAACTAGAAGGGCTGGTTTTTTGATCATCTTCCGTTTGTTGTTGTCCCTTCAAATATCCGTCATTCTGTTGGATCAGACTGTGTGCATGAAAAACCGACTTGATCACATTAGTAATAGTAAGTATTTGTACATAAAGTGTGATTTTTGCACATGTACAATATCATATATTTTGCATAGACATCGAAATGTATATTATTAACATATTGACAGCAGTTAAAGTAGTTGTGAAATTTATATATGAACAGCTTTAGGCATTTGAAAATGATCAACCCAGGCTCATGCAAAATATGTGCCTCTGGTGACAATTTTGCGAAAAGTGATTATGTTGCTTCTTGCACGTTTTGCAACAGTTTCAAAGTGAAATGTACAGTGTGTAGCGCTAAAAAGCATGTTCAGTTTCTCTGAAAAATAATTTGATGTGACTGCTGCAACATTTTTTACGTTGTTTCAGAAATCAAATGCCTGATGAGTGTCACTCAAAGTTAATGCTTTACCGCTTTTGAAAACCACCTAAACTAAACCTTACCCTAAACCCAATCAATAGTGTTAAAGAGAGAGAAATCTGCATTTGCTGAAGCAACCATGCCATTTTACCTGGTTTTTACACAGCTTTGAGCTTTTTTGACAAACTGTGTTTCACAGGACTCATACCTAAGGATCCAGTGCTGTATCAGGTGAGCTACTGAGCAATCTTACCAAGTTGGAAAAGCCATACATATGGAGATCAATATGCCATGCAAACTTATCATGCACTATGGTAAGAGTGTTTTGAGGTGATAACGTAAGCTGTTCAGGGAACCGGACGAAAGTGAGTCAATACAATCATATATATTTCAGTGCATATGCTGAACATAAGTGTTAAAGGTAAATTTTATATATAAATTCCTAGAAAAGTAGGATTTCTGAAAAGGTGCCACAGTCACATAAGGTTGAACTAGAATAACTCTTCGGCATCAGTTTTAGAATCAGAACTTACTAGTGTTCTGGTAAATGTAACACAGGTGGATGTTTGCAACATAAACAATGATAAATGTTTACAGCCTGGAATGTGTGTGTTTGTGTGTATGCTCTCTATCTACTGTTGAATGCTACAGCACATTTTTTGTTGATCATTGCACTCTATTGCTGTTAGCTGATGGTAGTCCCAGCCTGACCACTCAATTATAAGCTCTTTCTCTTGTGGCTCCCTCACACAGTCCTCATCAGAACAGGCTATTACCTGGCCTAATTACCAGACAGCCAAGCATAAGTCAACAGCCGCTGGGAATAACCAAGCCTGTCCTGTGAGACAGAGTGACCCTCGCAACTCTGAAAAATTTTGCCATCTATTTTAATAGAGTTTTACATCAGTGCAGCCAGCACATGCACACAGGCTTGCTGAAGACTAATACCATAAACCATTACCATAACACACATAATGTGTCTAGGGATAAGATGCAATAATTTCTTTGAATACCCACAACCTCATTGCAGAAATGGGATATACAGGCTTTGCCAATCTGACTGAAATTAGTCAATTAAAGGTTCATGCATTTAACACACACACACACACACACACACACACACACACACACACATGCACATATGTGTGTGCATTTATTTGATCAGAAATACAGTATAAAAAAAACAGTAATGTGAAATATTGTTACAATTTAAAATTGTATATGCTTCTTTTTTGCTCAATAAACATTTCTTATAAGTGTTGAAACAGTTTTTAGGATTCTTTGATGAATATAAATTTCAAATGAACAGCATTTATTTGAAATAGATTTTTTGTAAGAATGTAAGAGTCTTTACTGACACTTTTGATGGATTTAATGTGTCCTTGTTGAATAATAGTATTAATTTCTTTCAAAAAAAAAAAAAGAATCTGAGTAACTGTAACTGTTAAATCCTAAAAATATAAAAATACAAAATTACAAGCTTACATTACTAAGGATAATTGAAATATTTTGCCACGCACTAAATGCAAAGTAAATCAGTTTATCTTTTTATAACACAAGGGAAAGGAATTTCCATACACTCAATCTTGACTTAATTAAACAGTGTAATTAATTAATGTAGAGCTTTAAAAGCCGTTGTTTAAAAATGTGTTTTGAAATAATAAGCATCAGGCAACTGCAGAGTAAAGATACATTTATGTATGACTTTTTAAATTCTGTATCCACCATCATCATTTGATTTGTTCTTGTGTATATATAATGAAAAATAACTATATTTCTAACTCAAGTAACTATTTATGTAAAACTAGGACAAAGCAAGGAATAACCTACAGTTGCCTTTCAACATTATATTCCCTTGAAAATACTGCAGTATTAAAATAAATGTTGTGTTCTTGCTCTCCTGCTGTGTATGTGTGTGTGAGTGTGTGTTCGTCATTCTAAATGAGTGAAGTTGTTTCATTTAGATGAGTTACATTACAAAGACCAAAACAGCTGCTGCAGAGGATCTGACCAATTCATTATTCATGTGTTATTCAATTACAAAACAAAGACAGTGTCTCTGCATTCTCATCATAACAAATTACCTCCAAACAAATAATTAGCGCCGGGAATAAATCTCTTGTCATATTTCATTACGACACAACATGCCAGGAATGTGCTCGGAAATACCAAGAGTTCTGCTCAGTTTGTCCACTCTGAAATTGTGTTTGTGAGCGTGTGTGCCAGGCATTTTCACTAGAAGTTTCTCCCATGCAGCAGATTTTACCTGCCTGCGCTTTTGTACCGACAATTTTGCTCTCGACTGTTCAAAAACTCCATTGAGTCAAAGAATAATACTATTAAGCACAGGTGCTCCCTGTGAAGATGGAGCACTTTGGCAGTTCCCCTAAACTTCTTTTAAGCGCTTAGCTCACTGAACCTTGGGAATGAAAATCAAGCGACATTCTCTCGACTTGTCTGGGTTTCTAAAACCTTATTTGAAAATAAGGCTTAAATCAATAGAATAAAACATAATAGGCACTATTTTTGGAGCGCAGGACAAAAATTCAGAACACATAATCCTATTATGGAGACAAAAGGTTAAGTGTTTAAAATTCTGGACCAAACTGTGGACATCCACACTGAGCAGAGACAAAGTCTGAGCGTCCTTGCGTGTACGAATTTGAAGTCTCATTGGATTCGTGATATGCGGAGATTACGTGTAAACTTTAATCACATTCCACCCTCTTATTAAGCGAAACCCTATCAGATCATTTGTCGTATACATTCCTGCAGGGCGAAGGGTGATCATTTCCATACGAATGAGCAGCCAGACTTTTTTTTTTTTTTTTTTTTTTCCTCTAATTACGCTGCAACACAGACCTTATTTCCAAACTAGAGGCCCGGTTTATTAAAACAGTCTGTTATACAACTGCACATAATTAACTGCAAAAAAATTGGGCTTTTTAAATGTGAAAGCACCATATGAACAATTAATGTTCTAATCAACCTTTTTGAAACACGGTACTTAGTTCATTTCGGAATAGTCCTTCTGTTTGCATAATGAACACAGCTGAAATGGAGGCGAGACAAAGTCAGACAACAAAGAATGAACTAATGAAGATCGTGCAGAACCCAGAAAGAGCAGGATTCACTCGGCCCACTTATGAAGTTCAAAACAGAGTAGAAAATGCTTGGTGAATATTAATATAAATGAATATGTCATTATAGTTAGTCTGAGATCTTATTGTCATAATATTGTGCTTTTGCTTTAGTTTTTTTAATGGTCATTAAAACAATTTCTTTTCCACTTAAAGTGCTGTTTATTTGCTTGTATTACAAGTGCAACCCAGACACCTGCATTTTTTCAGATGTTAAAATTACACCGTGACTAGATATATGTCTGTTGTTTTCCATCACTGGATCATCATTTGATGAATAACTGCTGCCACTATGAACAGAAAATGTGAAATGTTTAGTGAATTCATCTCTTAATGTTATTTTTGTTGAAATTGTGAGTTGAACATAGTAACCAAACAAGCTTATTACAGAGAGATTATGAAACAGCTAAACTCACTTATTATTATGATTACCCAAGGACTGATGGATTTATAATGAACTAAGAAGCAAACAGGCAAATCCTAATACTTTAGAGTGAGCGTATGATAACACTAAAAGCTCCACTACATTAGTTAACACTCTAATTACTATTGATTCAAAATCCTTGGCTTTATAATGTAGATGGAAGCCAATACACTGCACATAATCAATGTTGCCATTCGTCCTTTTGAGGACAAAAACATCACTTCTAATTTATTAAAAATTCCTGCTTATGAATCTATGCCCTGAGGCGAATTTGATTTCTATTGAATGCACTTGATGTTTCAGGTCTGTTCAAAAGAAAAGATAGAATTAATGGTACAATGTGTTAGTCAGGCATATAATTTGGAGTTAGAACCATTGTAGGACCAAGGCTGCATAAGCTATTCACTCTGTTTGAGAAAGGCCAACTTTAAGTTTCACTTCTACATTGCCTTAGGTTTGTAAAAGCAGTGCGCATTAAATGAAAATGTCTTTTTGAGGTTCAGAGCTGATACAAATATACAGATATTGATCTAAAGATACTCTATAAAACTGGGGTCCGAAAGCCTGCTACTGTTTTTTTTTTTTTTTTTTTTTTTTTTTTTTTTTTTTTTTTTTTTTTTTTTTTTTTTTACAGTTTCTTGGTGTTTTCATTTGCTTTAATTACAGCAGCACCTGAGATGCATGAATTCCACAAGTTTGTGTTAAACCTGATGATGATGTTCTCCAGCATATTTTGAGAATTCAAAGAGAATCTTGTGCTTTAATGGAGTCAAGAACAGCTAACAGTCTGTACAAAGTTCATATGGCCTTTGTCTTATTTATTTATTTTTTTATTTGATTAGTGATCTAAAAATAGTGCTGAATTTTGTGTGTTTTATTATATATATATATATATATATGATTTTTTTTTTGTTTGTTTAATTTAGTTTATTTGACACAAAAAGCAGTAATTCACTGTTACAACCTTCTTGTCAAGGATAACACAATAAAGTTACAATAACTTATTTCCATTGTGGTCCTTGCTTTAAAAAGAGAGAAGAAAATCCTAATCCCTAATATCCACTCACACCCATAAAATAACAATCAGATCAACAATTCCTTAAACGTTTTAAGACATCCTATCTAAAAAAAAGTCTTTTCACCCTTATTCTGAAACCCTCACAATTTGTTAGTACCTTAATATCTAATGGAAGCATATTCCATTCCTTTGCACCTGAATATTTAAATGACCTTTGACCATACAGTGTCCTATATCTACATAAATTAATATCCATAATGCTCTGTCTGGTAAAATGACCATGTCTTACATTAACCCGTGAAAAGTAAGAATTAAAATATACTGGAGCCCTATCATTAATGATTTTATGTACTATTTTTAATTTCTGTAATACTAATCTACTTTCAATTGGTAACCAACCAAGCTGTTGAAAGTGTGTATTATCCACATGACTAAAACAATGTAATCCTAAAACTAATCTTATCAATTTATTCTGTGATTTTTGTAACTTTATCATCCAAGTTCTGGATAAATCGGTCATCCACGAACAGCATGCATAATCAAAATGGCACTGAACTAAGCCTGTAACAAGTACCTTTAAACTACCTCTATCCAAAAAACCAGCATATCTTGCTATAAACTTAATTCTAGCATTCACTTTTCCAAATACTTTCCTAGCCATACTAGCCCCACTTAAATTATTATCCAGAACACATCCTAGATAATTGACCGATGTTTTATTAGTTCATACCCATCAACTTTGATTACCAAATCATCCTCCTTACTCAGTTTATACTTAGACCCAAAAAGAATAGATTCTGTTTTTCCTAAATGTAATAAAAGCTTATTTTCCGACAGCCAGTCCTTCACCTTAACTATCTCTTCTCCTAACTTTTCTTGAATTTTATTAGTCTCCTTCCCAGAAGCCAATAAAGCAGCATCATCAGCATCATGAAGAGTTCATTTGCCAAAACAGATAACTCTTTTTAACAATTTTCAAAAATCATGTTTTTTCACTGTGCATTCCAATTAATCTCAATCAAACTGCAGTAGGGTTACTTTGATTAGGTTAAAAAAACCTCCAAAATACAGTTAACTAAGACAATAAAACACAATAAAAACATGATAACAGAATAAAAAACATGATTTTTGAACATCTAAAAAAAACCCAGAGTTATTTGTTTTATCAAACAAACTCTTCATACACACACACACACACACACATATATATATATATATATATATATATATAATGCACAACTGACAACATAGTCACGGGTTTTTACTATAGATCACTGAAACTAGTTAATTATCACAGGAGATCTGCAGTATGCAGTACTGCATAAACTCCATGCGACTTAGTAAAGTTCCTGATAAGGTGTATAGGATCATGATATTATGACTGTTAGCTGAAGAAGAGTGGGAAGGTGCCACAGAGATTATAAGGATCATTAATCTCACTTTGCGTTCTAATTAGAATGAATGTCTTAATTATTTTCAATTTATAGATTCAAACTGAACTATAATTTCAGTGACCACTGATGTTCCTGAAACATTTTTTTTTATTTTATTTTTTTAAGAATAGTTCACTCAGAATAATTTGGTCATCATTTACTCATTCTCTTGTCACTCACCAATCAGTCAGAAAAGCAAGGCTGCCCCGACCAAAGATTTTCCTAGTTGACTATTAGTTGTTCATTTAAGCCATTAGTTATAGTCACACATTTTTTAAATGAATTTAATGTATCATATTTTATCGTACATTAATGTACTTGTGTCATAACATTCACCTAAAGCATTTTAAAATGTTTTTAAAATTTGTCGACTGAGCATCATCTCATAGATTAATGTTTAGTTGACTAAATTAGGGGCAGCCCTATACAGAAAGTGCACAAGTCATATGGAGCAATTTTATGATACCATGGTGCATTGTCATTTTCGAGCTGAACAGGCCGAGTCTCTGTTCTTTTTATCATAATGAAAAAGAACAGAGACTGGGATTGTTAGGCTAGGTCATTCTTCAAAAGATTCACCTTCTGTGAGTAAATGATGACAGAATTTTCATTTGTGTGTGAACTGTGCCTTTAAAGTTTCTTGTTTTTTAGTCTTCGGATGCACATCTCCTCTTTCAGCAGGGCTCCTGTATCTCAGCTAGAGGTAAAAGTAAGGGGAAGAAAATAAAATAAGATCTAAGAAGATCAATAAATGTTTCATCAGATTTAAAGGACGGCATTACGCTGAGCTTTATGGCGGCTCTGACACAGTTTCAGGGTGGTCGAGTCCTTGGGAATTTAAAGAAAAGTTTATAGCGCTGTAAACATGCTACCATTCTCTTTTCCATTTCGTCCACATAAAGTGCAGACAGATCAGTAAATCTGCAATGCATGGAGGTTATGGTTGCTACTCTCTATCTCTCTCTCTCCTTCACCAGTGCTCCTCATCCACTCCGTTGTCCTTCACACTATTATTCTAATAGGGCCGATTTATCCTCTGATGTTTGAGGTGCCGTACAATTGCTGTAAAGTAAACATGATGCTCACACACTATCTCAGCGCTGTGTTTATATTGCTTCTGATCTGGCCCGTGATAAGAGAGCACAGCTGTCAAAGTGCACAAAAACAAAATAAATGATCCCTTGAACTTACTCGCCGCAGGGTGATATTTTAACAAATATCTGCAAACAGATTGCTGCATCTGTTTGTTGAAAACATTAGATATGTGATAATCACCAGTGGAATTCAGCATTTCATTTGCTTAAGTTCTGATTTATTTAACTCTTTAATAACCGTGATTATCACACAGCAGATTTTCATAGATTGAAGCCTAAATTCTAATGAGTCAATTGGCAAAAAACAATCTCACTGAAATTAAGAAATCTTGGGAGAATGTTTTACACAAATTTATTTGTAAAAACTATTGAATGGCGTCTTTTAGTTCATTAAATCTTTATTCACCATAAAAAAATAAAAATAAAAAAGCTGTTAGAAAATGTGTTTTTTGGTTCACCAACTGTGCATTTACTGGATCAAACATACAGTAAAACAGGAACATTATGAAATATTGCAAATTTAAACAACTGTTGTAACAAATGAAATATATTCCTGCGATGTAATGCTGAATATCAGTAGCCATATTCCTGCAATGTAATGCTGAATATCAGTAGCCATATAGCCTGCTTATTTTTGAATATAAATTCTGTTGAAATTGCTATATTTTTTTCAGGAATCTTTGATAATGTCACCGCGCACACAACAAGAATGAACGAGGAACACGGAGGCGAGGATGTAAACTCAAATAACAGTCTTTACTTCAAACAAGGCAGGGCAAGACAAGGTAGACACAGACAGGAACACCAAGGAGTAACAAATAGACCAGACGAAATCTAACTGAACAGACAGGACTATAAATACACAGGATAATTATCAAAACACAGCTGGGACATAATTAACTAATAATCACACTAAACAAGGACAGGAAACAAACCAAATAAGGAAACATGAGGCGGGAACACATGACACACGACAGAGGTCTGACAAAACTCCCCCCTCCTGGAAGGCGCGTCCCGCGCTGTAACAGTCCAACCGGGGAGGGGGGGGGACACTCTGGAGGCCCCTCAGGACGGACATGGACAGGAACACAGGACAGGGACCTCCAGAGTGGAACAGACAGAACGGAGGCCATGGCGAAGCAGGGAGCTCTGGAGGCCATGGCGGTTCAGGGAGCTCTGGAGGCCATGGCGGAGCAAGGAGCTCAGGAGGCCATGGCAGGTGGTCCTTGTGGCCGTGGCGTTGTCCCGGCCACTCCAGCCGGAACCCTTCTACCCCCCCCGGGGCTAGAAAAAACAGGAACAGGACTGCTCACCGGAACAGGAAGCCCTCCTGGGCTAGGCTTGGAAGCTGAGGTCCATACTGGGTATGACGGGAGCACTACAGCCCTCCTTGGGCTGGATGTGGAGTCAGGGGCCCTCACAGGGTGAACTCAGGAACCACTTCTGATGAGGCACTACCGGAACCCCAAAAGACAAGACAAAACTGATAAAATGTTCCTGTGGACATGACAAGACACAAAAACGGCACTCCTGGCCGTGTCAACGGAACTGGATCATCGGGACTCGGGAACGGCACTCCTGGCCGTGACTACGGAAATGGATCCGCGGAAACTGGGAACGGCACTCCTGGCCGTGTCTAGGGAACTGGATCCTCTGGAACCGGAAACGGCACTCCTGGCCGTGACTACAGAACTGGATCCGTGGAAACTGGGAACGGCACTCCTGGCTGTGTCTAGGGAACTGGATCCTCTGGAACCGGCAACGGCACTCCTGGCCGTGACTACGGAACTGGATCCACGGAAACTGGGAACTGAAGTGAGCCGCGGCCGGCGGGCTTGACTTCAGAACGGCCGGTGGGCTGAGAGAGCCTCAGCCGGCAGACATGACATCGTAACGGCTGCTGGGCATGAGTCAGCGGCGGCCAGCGGGCTTAGGACGGCGGCGTTGATTTCCCCGCGGACGGCGGGCTTGCCACATGAACTACAGGCGGGCTTGCCACAGGAACTGCAGGTGAGCCGCGGACGGCGGCGTGAACGAGCGGCAGCCCGTGAACTTGACTCTGGAGCCGCGAACGGCGGGCTTTAGAGAGCCGTGGACGGCGGCGGACCTTTCCCCCCGAATCGGCGGGCTTGAGGGAGCCACGGGACAAAACACAGGAACAAAAAAAAAAAAAAAAACGAACAAAATGGTGAAGGGGCGCCGCTTACTGTTTTGGTCTGGTCTTCTGTCACGGTGCACACAGCAAGGATGAACGAGGAACACGGAGACGAGGATGTAAACTCAAATAACAGTCTTTACTTCAAACAAGGCAGGGCAAGACAAGGCAAGGTAGACACAGACAGGAACACCGGGGAGTAACGAGTAGACCAGACGAAATCTAACTGAACAGACAGGACTATAAATACACAGGATAATTATCAAAACACAGCTGGGACATAATTAACTAATAATCACACTAAACAAGGACAGGAAACAAACCAAATAAGGAAACATGAGGTGGGAACACGTCACACACGACAGAGGTCTGACAGATAAATAGAAATGTCAGTTGAAAAGCATTTATTTGAAATAGAAATCTTATGTATCAATGTAAATGTCTTTACTATGACCTTTGATCTGTTTAATGTATGATATATAAAAGTGTTAATTTCAAGAAAAAAAAAACAAAAAAAACTTTTGAATGTAGATTATATGAAATCAGTTTCATCTTTTTTTTAGACAGATATGCAGCTTTTCAAATGTATTTATTGTATCATGATTCCTGCAGTCATATGTTGTGTGAAATGATCTCAACACGTTATCATAAGCATCAGTAGTAAGTTATCTAAATAGCGGACAGTGAAAAACAAAATTTAAAGATGTTTTCGGTTTATATATTAAATTCAGATGAGCACATTGAAATGGAAAATTGAAATGGACACTTCATCCTGGCTCCCCTGAGGGGGCAAATTGCATCTAGCATTTTCTGTGACAAAGCAGCTGGAGTCACAATAACAGAACAGTCAGGCTGAATCATTTGAGCCCTGAGGCTCCATGAGGAGGCTTTTACCTGGAGGAGAATGATCCAAACTGAGGAGGAGGTGGAGGAAAACCTGCAGTAATGGCTTTGTCCATCCTTATTTTCATATTCCAAACCATGCTTTCTATGTGTACCATGGCTTAGTCTGATACAGGGATTGGATGCTGTGCAGGAGTGTTATTGTTTTGTTGTCGGGGAGGCAACACAGATGGGAGACTTTATTTACAGATGAGCTGATAACTGGGGGATTTCCAATGTTTAGCCTAATCATTAGATGCACATGGAGCAATGAAATCTGTGAACCAGTATTAGTATCATTAAATGAGAAAATGACCCAAATATTAAAATCCACAGTCTGTAATTCTCATTTCCATACAACAAAAGCAAAAACAGTGCATGATTTGCTTGCCAGTTTTTGCCTAGGAATTTCTATAAATATTCCCATGCAAAATTCCAATCTGAAAATGGTTTCTTTTTTTTTGCATTTGGAATTATGAAATTATTACAGTAAAACATAGTTTACAGTGTTGTGCCATTTGGTGGCAGTTGTGTAATCTTTCAAATATATAAATATGTCTAGGTCATTATAGACCAGTGGTGCCCAACCCTGTTGCTGGAGATCTACCTTCCTGCAAAGTTCAGCTCCAACCCTGATCAAACACAGCTTAACCAGCTAATTAAGATCTTCAGGAGCACTTGATAATTACAGGCAGTTGTGCTGAAGCAGGGTTGGAACTGAACTCTGCAGGAAGGTAGATCTCCAGGAACAGGGCATGGGCACCGCTGTTATAGACCTACAAATCAAAAAGAAACGCAAAGAATTGGTGTTTTTAATTATTTAAAGAAATCTTTCACCTAAAAATGCAAATTTCCTGAAAATCTACTCACCCTCAGGCCAAACAAGATGTAGATGAGTTTGTTTCTTTAACGGAATAGATTTGGAGAAATTTACTGTTACACCACATGCTCACCAATGGATCCTCTGCAATGAATGGGTGCCGTCAGAATGAGAGTTTGAACTGCTGAAAAACATCACAATAATCTTCAAGTAATCCACTCCATCCATTCCATCTCTATTCCATCTATTCCATGCTTCTGAGTCCTGTTGTCCTCTCACATTAAAATGATGCTTGATCTGTGCATATTTCTCTCCTTATTCAGGCGAGATGATAAAAATGCCTTATTGATTGATTTGTTTTGTTACAAACACACAGCTTTTCAGTTCACAAGATGTTAATTGATGGACTGGAGTTGTCTGGATTACTCGTGGATTATTGTGATGTTTTTATCAGCTGTTTGGACTCTCATTCTGACGGCACCCATTCACTGCTGAGGATCAATTGTTGAGCAAGTGATGCAATGCTAAACTTCCAAATCTGTTCTGATGAAGGAGCGAACTCACATACATCTTGGCTGAGAGTAAGTAGATTTTGTGCAAACTGAAATTTTTGGGTGAACTGTTCAATATGATATCAGATCTTCATAATAAATGCAATGGCATCTACCGTATACAATTTGAGAAAATAAATCAAGTGTTAGAAATAAAAATAGACAATATTAGAAATGCTATGTTTAGTACAACCTCTGTCCAAAAAGTTATTTTATTAGATGTGATGAAGCTTGTGCGTACAAAGTTTCTTCGCTTGCACAATTCATAGAAAGTACCTCTTCATGCAATCTAGCTCATCGGCAGTCAGAAAACCCCAAAGACGCTGGCTGTGACAGGCTGAATGCTCTGGGCCCTCCTCTGTGGATTCTCACACCACGTAACTGACTGTTGTTTGGATTCATAAACTGAGTGATTGAGTGCTGCTGGCAGCCCAGCTGCCATTACAGCCAGTGCTTGCTGAAAAACGACAGCGAGGACTAGCAGCGAGGGAAATCACACCGCTGTCCCGCTGACGGCTCCTAATCATTTCCTGTGTTTGTGTTCTTAGTGGCCCTTTACTACTGCTGTCCATCACACCTTACGTTTGTGCGGAACAATCTCTTTTGCTGAATGATGATATGTTTGAAAGAACCCCTCTGTCTCTATTTGAAAATATCAGATTAGCTTTGGTGCCAGTACATGCAAAAATATTGTAACTTTGTTACATCAACTTATGAGAATCCAGAATATATTTGAATGCTTCCAGACATTCAGATCACATTTGCTGATGTCTGAAATGATATTGCATAGGCACAAACATCAAACCAAGTAGCATCTGAGCTTTAGCAGAACCAGCTTCACTTTTACTAGCCAATTTTGCAATTACTTGAATTAAATGCTTACATTTTTCTTGCCATTTATATTGTTTTTTTATATATATATTTTATGCATTTAGCAGATGCTTTTCCTATGCAACATATAATGTACATTATGAAGTCAGTCTTCACTTCATCAGTTTTACCTACCATTTATTTCAAATCTTTTGCCATTTTTTTAATATATATTTTACAACAATTTAAATGTGTTTTTTATGTTTTTTATAAGTGTGGCTAAAATGTGTGGATACTCGGGGCCACTGTATTTAATCTGTAGGTAGGGCATATAGCAAGTACATGCAGTGTCCTGAGAGTGCTATTATTAGTCATGGTACAGCTGTGAGGGCCATGAATGATACTTTCACAGCTGGAATAAAAGGCACAGCAGATAATGAGCAAGGACAGAGCATGTTTTCTTCTTGATAATTGCTGATTAAATATTCATATGCAATTTTTGTGTTCACAGGATAGATATATGTGAGCTGATTTGCACTTGAAATCTTTCTCTTGAATTTTTATAATCCTCAGTGTTGCCCTCTAGATATCCAACAAATTTCAAATTCAGCATGTTGAAGATATTTCAAATGTAGCACCTAAATTGCCACGAGGCCTGCCTGAGGGCTCTATTTAGTTGGCTCTAAATGCCAGTGATCACTGGATCCTCTCTCCTTCCATGTCAGGAAAGGTATCCCTAGTGTTTTAGTGCAGCAACATTTTTCCAGTTGACGCTGCTGCAGGTGTACTTAATATAATATATAAACCCCAAACCTCGAGGTAATAAATACAATGAGTTCCCTTTAGCCTATAGATTAATTTGACATTTTGTACTACTAATATTATTAATAAAAACATCAAACTAAAAATGCAGAAAGAAAAATGATACGTGACATGACATAAAATATAAGACAATGCATCTGATTAAAATGATTCAAAAACATTATTAAATATAATAATAATAATAATAATAATAATATGTATATACAATTTTTTTATTTGATTCAAATAATTTTATTATCATTCAAATACATTATTATTATTATTATTATTATTATTATTATTATTATTAATATTTTATTATTTATTATTAATAATATTTTTGTGGGGTTCATATTGTATTAAAAAAACACTTTTTCTGCTATTGGGTTGGGATATGGGTAAGGTTAGGGACAGGTTTGTTGGTATGGGTAGGTTTAAGGGTGGGTTAAGGTGTAAGGGATGGGTCAACAGTGTAATTATAAATGTAATTACGGAAATCAATTACAGATGTACTTACATAAAGGTATTTTTAAAAATATAAGTACAATGTAAAAACATGTATGTACACAATAAGTGTATTGTACCAAATGATTAGTTTAAATATAAGTACACAGTAGTTAATGCCACCTAATATATAGTGGGACCGAAAATACAAATATTTTAAACTGTATTTTTGATCAAACAAATGCAACATTGGTGACCATAAGATACTTCTTTCCAAAACATTAAAAATCTTGATGACGCAAACTTTTGAATAGTATACATTTTTGGGTCATTTGTGGCAATAATGTTTTTCACTAGTAGGATTTAGTAGTTTCAGCATCTGCCACCAGAAGCAAACAAGAATATGCTATACAAATAATGTTAAATAAACTTAGAGACTTTTCATTACTTATTTATATTTGACACATCCAATGCCCAGACAAATCTGCTCAACTTTACAATTGGGCCATTGATGTGCTTGACCCTGTAATAACTTTAATAGTATCTTTATTAGTATAACTTATTTTACTCAGTCCAAGTCATGTAAGTGGCAGAATAAATTTATAAAAACTAGATAAAAAAGATAATCAAAAAGAAAAAATATGAATTAAAAGTAATAAAAAAGGTGTACTGTAAATTCTTTTAGTGATGGGAAACCTTCACTGTGGGAATTTCGATTAAGAGATAAGGTTGTACTGTGGCTTTTATGGTAATTCTGTGACTTTTAGCATCAGAGATGCAAGGGAGCCTAACAGCCTCAAAGAGGTAACATTAGGACCGACTCATCCGCTGTTTTGCTTTGAAGAACCCACTTTTGCCCTTGTGCTCCATCTGTCATCATCCCCTTCCATTGACAACGCATTAATCGCAGAGGCTCAGAGAGGCTTTTACCCAAAGTCTCTTATTCTTTACCCTTGGCATCGTGCCGTTGGTTCAAATCCCATCGGCATAGTGCGTGTTCGTTGCTGTGGAAAAGTGGTTTGTTAATGTGTGTAGCTGGGCCCGTATTGTACTGTATATCTACCGGGTTTCAGTGCAGATGTGTCAACACGAGTCCAATGGGAGCTCTAATCAGAGCGAGAGTGCACTCGAGGGCCACGCAGCCTCGTTTGCTGCCGGCTAGAGCTGATAGATGGGCCCGCTGTGGACCCTTAGACTGGGCCAGAGCGGTTCCACCCCCTTCCCGCTAACCCAGCCTGACATCTCCACGGCCCACCTGCAGCTTACGTGTCCGTGTGGCCCTGACTCATTGGCACGCTCCAGAGAGCCTGACGAAAATAGCCTGCCTCCACACCTCCTTCTTTTATCACACTCCTCTGATTCATGTGTTTACTTGTGTGCAACCGATAGTGGACTGTGATGTGCTTTTTGCGAATCATGCTTGGTTTCTCTCAAAAGCGTACGGCCTGAATTGTGGGCAGAGTGATAACCGAGGGGTCGGAGATGTGAACTTTTGCCATTTCTTACGCTCAAGGCATCTTTGCTTGAAAGCTTTCTTCGTTTTATGGTTTCTTGGTTTGCATTTATTTTAGACTGGCAAATTTGCAAATTGCCTCAGGGGAGAAATGGATCAAATAATGCTGTGCGATTCATTAGTTGTGTGATTTCTAACAACACTTCAGGGGATGTGCATTGTATATGGTCCGTGGTAACGTAGCAACATGGGAAATGGCCATATAATATGAATGTTAGAGGAACTGATCATCCATCACCTGTATAGGGCTCATATTTTCTCTCAAAATCTTCAGTTACTAGAAATGGATCAGTTTGATAGATTCAGTCCTGATTTGCCCGATCGCTCATGGCAGCCAATTAAATTGAGTTACTCCCGCTGCGGCGGTTTTAGTGTGACAGGTCTGTGGTTGTTTCAGCAGACAGAAGCTCATGCGCGTGGTGGAAGTACTCTAAAAATAACCGTAGAAATAGTCAACAATACCTTGCTGTTTCCTGTACTGACAGGGCTTTGCTAATTCTCATAAAAACGCTGACTAAAGGCTTGTCAATACTGTAAAAAATCACATTTGTTCCACTGATGTAAATGTAGTCTTTGTGCGGCGCACTTCTGATATAATGTCATTGAAATACTAAATGAAAAAATGACACTGTTTATTGTTTAGTCGGTTGAAAAACGTCAGCCTGGGGCAGTGTAGAATAATATTAGTATAATAATAATATTAAAAATAATGTAATTAGTATTTCTAATTATTATATACTTTACATTTATTTGTAATGAATATATATTTTAATATAATTAATCAATGTGTTAATTACATCGAAAAGTACTATTACTGAACTGATAATTGTTCAAAATGTTACTGTTATCTGGAAACATTTTACACTAAAAAACAAGAATTTAAGCAAATGCTTTGCAACTAGCAAAAAATGGACTTAAAGCTAAATTATTTGTTGATATAAAAGTCTAAATTTAGGAAGGATACTAAAGGCACCAAGTTTGCTGACATGGGGCACTGGCCCCCCAATTACAACCATGCCTCTGTACACTGTTTTGGTAATTGGCATGTAAAAGGATTATGTGAATTGGGTTTTGGGATTAAAGAGTTATCAGATACTGGAGTGCATGTAATTCCTCTTGTTTGTTTTTGTAACAGATAAAAAAAAAATGCACTGAGCTCATTAAGGAAACATGACTTTGCTCTTGCATTGTTAAGTGAAACAGTAACTTGACCCATCTGTATAGCAGTTTTGAGTTTGCCTCCAACTGAAATGCAGTAATTTTGTGTTTTCTGAGGTAATGGAGATCACCCAATGACCACAGCTCTGGAATGGCAAGCACAACCCACCCACTTGGTGAGAGGCTTCATGGCCTTGTAAACTGAGGGGGCTTGTGCATGTGGAACCAAGAGCTATTATTAAAGACACATATGCACATTAATAATTAGGTTAATAATGTTAATAATAATAATTTAAGTTTAATAATGCATGAATGTTGTAGGTAAAAAGTCTACAATGCTGTGCCAAAAAGCACACAATCACATGCAAGTATGGTCAGTCTATTCAAGTTGCACCATATATGTAATCCTGGACCACAAACCAGTTATAACTAGCACTGGTATATTTGTAGCAATAGCCAACAATACATTATATGGGTCAAAATTATCATGGTTTTTTTTTATGCCAAAAAACATTAGGATATTAAGTAAAGAACATGTTCCATGAAGATATTTTGTAAATTTCCTACCGTAAATGTACCAAAACTTAATTTTTGATTAGTAATATGCATTGCTAAGAACTTCATCTGGACAACTTTAAAGGAGATTTAGATTTTTTTGCACCCTCAGATTCCAGATTTTCAAATAATTGTATCTCAGCCAAATATTGTCCTACCCTAACAAAACCATACATCAATGGAAAGCTTATTTATTCATATTTTATTTATTTATTTATTTAAATTTGATTGATTGATTGATTGATTGATTGTAGTTAGCACAGTTGAACTCATATATATATATATATATATATATATATATATATATATATATATATGACTATATAATGAGTATGCATGTAGTACCAAGCAGAAGAGGTTTGGTCAGTGTACCATACATGTCATTTCTCATGTAATGTGGATATTTTTTAAATGAATCCAGGCCTCATTTGTTAGCTCATATTAAATATACTACTGCACCTTTCGGTTCGACACACAAGGCTGTGTGGTGAGATCGAATTGATCTTGGCCTGTCGTTGTAATAAAAAGCTTTGTGAAAGGGTGAATTTTGTGGAAATGTGATAGCATGAAAAAAATCTGTTGAATGTCAGATGTGTTTAAGGCCAGTGACTGATTGTTCACAAGCATGCACGCCTGCAAGTGTCTCAGTGGATGTGAGTGTGTGCGTACGCTAACTGTGTGTTTGCACTTGTCGTCTTGTTAATTGTCTCTGATTTGTGCATTTGTTGAGTTCTCTTGTCAGTACATGAGTAAATGAATGTTTTATGAGTCAAGGCCTTTTAAGTATGCTCATTCCCCAGCCTCAAGCTGTCACTTCCAATTCCACTGCATTCCGCTTCCCGTTCCCTCCGCTCCCAACGAGGAATATCACGGCTGACGTGGCTTAATTACAAGAGTATGTTTAGCCTGAACACATCACCTCACGGCTCGCATAGGTCACTTGTGCCACAGGTTGTTTCTTGGTCGGTGGTTACCTAAGGCCTTTGTCTCTCTCATATAGGTTTTCATTTGTAAGGCTAAAAATAAAAATCATCTGTGGGGCTTCACTGCCTCGTAAACCACATACAATAAAACCGTCTCTGTGCTCTCATGTTAATATGGATCATGAGCCAAACTGGCATGAATTTATTTGCGAGTTTTTAAAGTACATGGTGCATCCACTCTAGAAGGCTGGGGGGTTTTTTTGGAAAGGGACAGCCATCGTTAGTGTACCGGCAAGGTGAACACAAGCAGCACTAATGAATGAATAATGATGGTCACCAAGGTAACTGTGCATATTTATGCAGTGCACCCTATTTACAACGAGGGACAAAATAAAATGAAATGTTTGCTTGTTGTTCTGCCAAAGCAGTGGTGCATAGTAGCATTTTATCTCATTAATAAATGCCAGATAAAATCCAGTGCGGCGACTTCCAATCCCCAAGACACATTTAGCATTAATGTTGCATAGCGTAAAATCAATAAACACTGGATAGTAATGGCTGAAATCTATTAGTAATAGCAGACAAACCTCTAACTCATAGGTACAATTCTCAGAAAACGCTAAGTAGTTAGCTTGATTAGTCAAGTCATTAATGTGCATTATTGAACGTAATGGTTCAAGTTAGAGCCCCTTCAGCTTACCAGACAACAACAATACCATTAAATGATCTAAGTAATGAGACTAAATCACCAGGTACATGGTGCTTAAAAACAAGTTGTAAATAAAAACATCAACAGTGTTTTTGTTCTAATTCTTTAGTACAAATAGGCTAGTTCATGGAAATGTACAATTAGGGGCCATACACACAACATGTTTTTCTTGATTTTTGAACTAATTTGGACTGTTTGCACTTATAAACGGCGCTCCTGTGCATATTTCTTTCCTAATTCAGACAAGATGACTTGTAATAGGAAGCAATGCTTTGAAGCTAAAACATCTTGATGTATTTGTTTATTACAAACATGCAGTTTTTCATTTCACAAGACATTAATTGATGGACTGGAGTCTTGTGGATTATTGTGATATTTTTATCAGCCATTTGAACTCTCATTCTGACGGCACCCATTCACTGCAAAGGATCCATTGGTGAGCAAATGATGTAACGCTAAATTTTTCTAAATATGTTCCTGTGAAAAAACGCACTCATCTACATCTTGGATGTCCTGAGAGATAATAAATTAAATTTTTTAGGTGAACTATTCATTTAAGGCTGGAATGTAGTTCAAAACATCAACACTAGTTGCTGAAAGTCAGAGCTAGTCTGTAGATTTTGGGTAGTCTGAGTTGACAGATTTACCAGAAAATCACTTTATGTATGGTGGGCAAAGACTAGCTATGATTCCATCAAGTCAGAGGATCTCAAACGTCTGCTATTTTGGAAAATTTTTTGTTCAGATTTTAAAAAAGAAAAAAAAAAATTCGGTCACACTTTATATTAGGTGGCCTTAACTACTATGTACTTACATCAAAAAATAAGTACAATGTAAATGCCAGATAAAATACAATGTACTTATTGTGGTCATATTGTATTGCAAAACACTTCTGCTGCTATTGAGGTGGGATACGGGTGAGGTTAGGGGCAGGTTTGGTGGTATGCGTAGGTTTAAGGATGGGTTAAGGTGTAAGGGATAGATCAACAGTGTAATTATAAATGTAATTACAGAAATGAATTACAGATGTAACTACATATAGGTATTTTTTAAAAAATATAAGTACAATGTAAAAACATGTATGAACACAATAAGTTCATTGTATCAAATGATCACTTTAAATGTAAGTACATAGTAGTTAAGGCCACCTAATATAAAGTGGGACCAAAAATTCTGTAGATCTAGACTCTCTTTCATTCAACTTCCCTGTTTTACTTTTTTGAAATGCAAAAACATCTTCTGTGTGAATGGCCCATAAAACATTTGTTTTCCAGCATCATCATTCTAAGCAGCACCATAAAAATGTTTCTTTGTGTGTTCACTTTTGGAGTCCGTTGGAGAACTGGGAGATCTGTGTTTGCCCTGAAGTGTAGGCATCAGAGCCAGAGAGGAGAGGATAATGTATTTGGCTCCTGAGTGTATCACATGTGGCTCTTTTAATGTGACAGCTGGACTCTTTGGACTCTTTGGCTGGGCATGGACAGCCCGGGAATGCCGCGCTAATGGTGCTCGGAGGGTGACAGCCGCGGAGGCACGGGCCCGTTGCAGCCCCTCTGTCAGCCCACACGGCTGCTCTGGCTGACGTCTGGGTGCGGATTTCCTCCTCCGTGTGCCACTCACCTATGAGGAGGCCGGTTAATTTAGGCAGGCCCGATGACAGCCGTGAAATGGCGGGATTAGGCTTTTTTTCAGGGGAGCTGGCAAAAGTCAGGGCACAGTCACACACAAGTGTCTCCTTTTCACATTATCCTCTTCAAAATTGATAATCTCAGACATCCTTTTATCAGGCAGAAACATCCATGTGGTAACCCTCTCTTTCTCTTGTGATTACTAGATGTGAATTGTGATGGGCATTGTTATCTGAATGTAAGTCTCTGTGTTTTGCAGTAATAGATATTACTTTGAGTGTTATGTGTGGTGTTTTTTAAATCTTTTGTTTCTGTGGGTTTTGGGTCTATGTTTGGAGTAGCATACTAGCATACTATTCTTACTATGTACAGTATGTATACTGTGCGCAGTATGCCAATTTAGTTTTCCAATACAAGCATTATTCAAAACTGTGCTCAACTTTTTTTACTCATAACTTGATGAAACTGCCAGAATTTAAGACATTTTTACAGAAAACTGATTTAAAATGCAAAATATCTGTTTTCATTTTTAAGATGATAACTGAATAACAGTAATATACAGCGTATTGAAGTAATGTGACAACAGTGTATAGCATACTATTGTTTGAAACATTTGTGAATGTCTACTTTATTTTTTTAAAACAGTTATCAGTATGCACAGTTTTCATTTACTAATTGATGTGATCTGAAGTGTTTGATTTTGAGTGTATAGTTCACAAATGTTATATATCACTGTCTACACTAGTTTCTCTCTTGATGTACAGTAGAATACATCAACTGTAGCATATATTTTATGTTTTATGTTTTTGAAATATGTCTCCTATGTACACCAAGGCTGAATTTATTAGATAAAAATATAGTGCAGTAACTATTATGAAATATTATTACAATTTAATATACATATTTTTTTTTTTTATTAAATGTAGGTTTTTTTTGTGATGACAGCTGAATTTTCATCAGCCATCGTTTTAGTCTTCTTCATCATCACATGATCATTCAGATCTCAAGTAATGTTTCTTCTTCTTATCATATTATTATTATTGTGCCACTTAATATGCTTGGAAACCATGATGTCACAAGAACAGCATTTAATTGAAATAGAGATTTTGTAACATTATAATTGTTTTTACTGTCACTTTTGATTAGTTTTATGTGACTTTTTGAATAAAAGTGTTAATTTCTAAACAAAAAAAGCCTCTTAGAATACAAACCTTAAATCTGTGTGGTTTGCATTGGAAAATGGACTAGATAGTATATTTCTAAATTATTATTAGTCATTTCTTATGTCCTTTCTTTTAACAGAAGCCACTGAGCACAACATCTGCTTCTCATATTCATTTCAGTATCAGGCTATAAAAGGAGCTCCCAGTTATCTTCAGCTGGCTTTTTGGCATAGTGGGGATACTGTTGATTAAAGTGCTTCATTTAACTCTGTATAGCTGCAATGCCATTTTAATAGCAATGTATCACTTGTAGCCTTTTAAGAAGGCTTTTAGTTGTTGATGCTTTGCCATTTTAAGCCATTTTATGGGGGTTTATGTAAATGTTATGTCCATAGTAGTAGCATTGCTCCATGTGACTATACTAAAGACAATTTTTGTGTACTTTATTCAAATTTATATCACTTAACTGTTAACTGTTTGGAAGGCTGACTTTAGGCTCTGAATAAACTGACTCACAATTCTTTTGGCCTTGGTGTTTGGCAATATTCACCATGTACGTAATCTTACAAAAGGTACCTGTGAGGTAAATTATTACCTGCTCTCCCACCCTTTTTTTTTTGTCCCCTTCACACCAGATCTGTAGGTTTTGACCTTCTATTACCCTTTACAGAGTTAATTCATGCTCACTCCTTTTCCTATCAGGCATTATTTACTTACTCTGTGTATTTCCTGAGGAAAAACACAATTTGGACAAAAATACAGTCGGACGAATGAATTCCAGATAAGCTATTATTTGAATTAGAACGCCTTTTCTGAAGACACATTTAGTGTTGAAACACCACAGACCAGAGGACACAAAAATTACATGAGGTTGTGTTTGCAAAAAGCTTGAATAGGTGGATAACAGCAGCGGGCTGATAGAAACTGACAAGCCTTTTTGCGAGGCTGTAGAACATTACAAAAACAGTGGTTGGTTGATTTAGCCACAATTTGGTCAGATGGGCTGGTGGAGATAAGAAGAAATAGCCCAGCTGCTTCCAGCATTGCAGTGTGCTATAAGTGCCCTTCTCACTGTGCTGCGTTTCATGTTGACCCGGACACTGTAATGTTCCTTTTATTTGTTTTACAGTGGTCTAGTCTTCTTCATTTTGGAGGGTACACAAACCATGGTTAATGAATATGTAAGCATTAACTAGGCACTTTAGATGAAAACAAGGTTGTGAGCTGTGAGGAAAAAACAAAACAAAACAAAAAACAGTGTTTGATTTGTTGAATTGACTGTTCTGTTCCTTTGTATCCATCACTTTGACATATTTGTTTTCTTGGTTGAACGATTAACACACTGCTACACAACAGTATATTATGTTAAACATGCTGTGCTTCTTTAAAGACTGTATGGTGTCTATTCTGAGAATAATAAAATAAAATTTGTACTTTTCTATGTAAGTGAGATACTAAAATTACAATTTTGTTATAACCTCATGTCTTACAGGGCACTGCACTGACCTTCAACCCTGCAGCATTCAATTTTGAAATGTTTTGGATGTATCAGGGTTGAATGGTCATTGCACAATATATATTTTGCAAGAGAAATGTCATGAGTTATTAATATTTTGTGATTCAGTGCAAGGTTCATCAAAGCGATCACTGGTACCAGACTTTAGTCAGTGATATATTAAACCATATAAATTCCCAAGGTTGACATTTATTAAAACTAACAGATTTCTAATTTTTCTCTTGGAAACTTTTTACCTTGCTTTTTTACCATCCATTTATTTTTGCTATTAAAATGTATGTTTAGATTTTTTTCTTGTTTCTTTTTTAGGCTTGTCCCATACCTAGTTTTTCAATTTTAAATTATGAAAATACATCATATATGATGTTTGTGTGATTATGTTAAAAAAATTATTTAACTTTCTTTACTTTTCTGCAGTTGTGCCATTATTTCCATGGCAATATATACTTTTGAAAGTATATGTCCATGCAGCTTGAGATGAAATATGAGGCATGTGGTTTGTGAAGAAACAAAGAAATGAAAATTATGATTTTCAATTAAAAAAATGAAAATTAGCCCATGATTTATTCACCTTCAAGCCATCCTATATGTATATGCCTTTCGTCTTTCAGACGTATGCAATCGGAGTTATATATATATATATATATATATATATATATATATATATATATATATATATATAGAAATGTCCCGGATCTTCCAAGCTTTATACTTGCAGTGAATGAGTGTTGAGATTTTGAAGTCCAATAAAGTGCATCCATCCATCATAAAAAGCTAGAGATTATGGATTATAAAATTTTCAGTATTCTTACACAAGTAAGAATAATTACCAAACACACCTGAGCATGCTAAACAATGTCTTCAGGATCATTAGAAAATCATAAGTAGTTGAGTTTGATCAGGGTTGGAGCTAAACTCGGCAGGAAAAGTGAATCACACGAGCCAGGTTTGAGGATCCCTGAATGTTACTTGTGCGCAGAATATTTTAACCATTTATTGTTTGCAACTGTAATGTTGTCAAATGATCCAAAATGATACTACTATTACACTTTGTGTATTTAGGATACCTGTATGAAATTAACAAAACAAAAGAGTCAAAATTTTAATATTTAAAATGTCATTTCCACATCTATCTATTTCATCCACAGAATGTTATCAAGCACAATACATTATTAGACATGTAATGATATCCTGGTGGATGTGTTTATGATTTTAAGGACAAAATGACAGAAGATTCATGTTTATTATTCAATTTTAGACTATTTTTGAGAGTGTGAAAGGTGTTATTAGAGAGTCTAAATGTCCACAGGGCCAGGTGCATAGTTGAAGATAGACCTGTTTACAAAACAGCTGTTATTCATAGACATTTGTATATAAGGGGGAAAAAAAGTTTGGCTATACATTTTAGTTATCAGCTGAAATGTGCTTGCTTACTAATCAAAAGCCATGTAGTAAGCAAATAAGCCAGCCCTCTCTATGAGAGTTAAATCCCCTTTGTACAGGAAAGCCAGAAAGTTCCACAGAAGAAACTCTAAGTCCTCATTTCCTAATCTTGTTACATAATGACTCAGTCTATCAATGATATGGTCCTGGGGTGTGATTAGCACTGCAGCTAAATCAGTCGTGTAAATCCAACTTCTGACTTTCCCCTCACTATTTTATGCTCCTACTTTAATTAAAGAGTTCTAAAAAAGAGCATCTTTCGAAAGAGGAGAAATATTTTAGTTTTGTTTTTCCACCTTTTTACCTTCACAACAGTTGCTGGAAGAAGGTAAACACTTTTTCTGTTCTGATTTGTTTTGTATTTTTTTTTTTTCAAAGCTCTGCATATGCCTGTTTGGGCGAGATAGGAGAGAACCAAGCAGAGACACATCTCTGTGCTATCTCTGCCTGCGACATATGTGCCGAGAAGGGGCTGTGTGTACAATAAGCCAGTATTCGCCGGTGGAAGCCTGCCTGGTGCCTCCTGCTCGCCTCGGCACTACACAGAGGTTGACAAACGACTGAATGGAATAAAAACATATTGGTGCTGGGGTAAATGGAAACAGAAAAAAATGTAAGGGGAAAATAAATGGCAGGAGGGAGGTGTGTGCGATGCGTGATAAGGCAGGTCGAAAGCTTTGAGTTGAGCTGAGCGGGACAGTGAACCGTGTAAGTGTGTGTATGTGTGCTTTTAGGGGTCTGCAGCAAGGTGAGTCATGCGTTGCAATGTTTCTCAGTGGAGTTTTGGTGCAGAAATGATTCCAATCTGAACAGACTAGGGTCAGGTGCTGTAGTATAAAATATATATATATTACTTTTTATAGAATATTATAAGACATATGTGACCCTGGACTACAAAACCAGTCATAAGGGTCATTTTTTTTTTGTAATTGAGATTTATATATAATCTGAAAGCTGAGTACATAAGCTTTCCTTTGACATATGGTTTGTTAGGATATGACAATATTTGGCTGAGATACAACTATTTGAAAATCCAGAATCTGAGGATGCAGAATGAGAAAATCGCCTTTAAATGATTACATTATTGATGAGGATGAGAAAATCACCTTTAAAGTTGTCCAAATGAAGTTCTTAGCAATGCATATTACTAATCAAAAATTAAGTTGATGTATTTACGGTAGGAAATTTACAAAATATCCTCATGGAACAAGATCTTTACTTAATATCCCAATGATTTTTGGTATAAAAGAAAAATCAATAATTTTGACCCATACAATGTATTGTTGGCTATTGCTACAAATATACACATGTGACTTTAGACTGGTTTTGTGCTCCAGGGACACATATACAGCATTAAAAGTACATTTTTCTGGAAGATCTAATACAATGTAGTGCATTTAACACTAAACTTATATTGCTTATGCTTTACAGTATTTCAAATGTCCAGAGTTTACATGAAAACTTTTTACATAACCTTTTGAACATCTGCTTGCTATTTGTACACATTCTTCAGTCGCAAGACTTCTCTTTTTGATTTCACTTATGTATATTTATTGTTATCTTCATACTGTATTTGCACTTTCTATTTTGTTTAATTTGAATGTTGCAACACTGTAATGGAATCATCTGACACAGAGGTAAGATTTCTCAGTTAGTGAGTTTATTACTGGAAGTAGACAACAACA
>JAFVLL020018892.1:0-12725 GCA_021397915.2 Tor tambroides
GATTCCTCAGCCCCGTCACAATATATATATATATATATATATATATATATATTACACATACATACACACACACACGTAGTGTAGCTTATTCCACCATCAATTTACTTTAATAACTGTATAGTGAATCTTTTGTTTTATATCCAAATTTCTACAGTGAATTGATTTTCAAACACTTTGTGAATCATCTCATGTGAATCATTCAAAAGAACTGGTTCAGAGAACGACTGACTTATTCACAAATCACTAGACTAGGAACAACTAAACGGATGTGAGTTGGATCAGCCAAAACAATCAGATTTTTTTGCCGCTTGTCTGAACTAAGCCGTAGTCTCTAGTTGCTCAGACCCTAATGCACATCAGTGTCTGGATGCTGAGGCGAGAAATGGGATGCCTGTGGGGATCCTTGCATAACTGAGAGCTGGAGAGCTGTCAAGTACATTTGAGTGCGCTCTCTCTCTCTTTCTCTCTCTCTCCTCCTACATGGTGAATGAAACAGAAGTCTAAAATGTGCTCTAGATTAGTACACGAATCCTTGAATCCGCTTATTTTTAATGACTTGTGCACTTTGACCTGATCTACATTACGATAGTATCAGCTGGGCCTCAAGTAAGGTCAAAGCTGGAAAACATTTTGTCCAGGGGGACTTAAAACAATTTCTAAATTTTATTTTTAAAACTGAAAAGAGGCCCAGATTGACCCAAAGATGCAGAAAGTGATTTTTATTCATTGACGTAAAACAATTGAAAATGGGGGAAAATGTCATTATGAAATAATTTTTGTCCAATACACAGTGGTCATAATTATTGGCCTCTTTTTAATCATTACGTTTTGCAACCTCCATTTAAAACCTGGAGTGCTTTTAGATGAGAGGCTTTTTTGACCCTAAGATTCAACTCATTTCTGCCATTCTCCAGCTCAAACTAACCTTTTCGCTGTGCATTAAGGCAATATAGACACACGTCCTCTTCCAGGGAGATTCGTAACATCTCCTGTTGATTGGAACTTAATTATTGCCCTGATGGTGGAAATGGGAATTTTCAATGCTTTAGCTATTTTCTTACATCCTCTTTCTATTTTGCAAAGCTCTGCAATCTTTCGCTGCACATCAGAAATATTTACTTTGTTTTACTCATTACGATGAATGATTAAGAGAATTTTCACAGTCTTCTTTGGTCCTACTTACCAAGGATGCCAATAATTCTGACCAAGACTGTAGAACAACAGATTTTTTTAGTGTGTAAACCTGTGTAAGACAGACCGACCATGAGCTCTGACGTTTGTAAGCGATGAAATGAAGGCAGCACAGGATCCAGGACAGTTTCTTACTTAAACTTAAATACATAAATCAAGTTTAAGTGAAGAACAAATGAGTTGAAGAAATGCACTACTCATAAGCCTGTAGAAAAATCCTCTCATATTTTACAATATATGTTAACTATTTTGCACATTGTACTTATGATCATTAGTCATTAGTTATTGTGCTGTTGTTTCTGATACAATTACATCATTCTCAATGCTTCATGGAAAGAATCATTTATTTACATAAAAATAATTAAATATACGGTTTTGTACCTGAGATTTTCAAATACTTATTTGCTTCAAATGAATGTTTGGTTGATTTGTTCATGGCTTTTAAATATCTATGGAGAAAACAAATGCGAAAAAAAATACTGTCGCACTCTACAGTTTTCTTGGTAAGCAAGCATCTGCTGAGTTACTGTTAAATGTAATGCACAAAAAGCACCGACAGACGATTTACTTTTTTGAGTGACATGTTTCCAGGCTTAATATGTTGTGTTGGATGTTTCACTTCCATGAATAGAAGGATGGTTATTTCAGTGGCGCCTAATGAACTTAATGCAAACCTATTCCACTTAGGGAGTACTAACTTTTGGCATGGTTGCCTTGTACTGAGTCTGAGGCTCCAAGCACGTTTGTACACTAATAAGGTGTGAACCAGACCTGTTATAAACCTGAATATACTCAGACTTTTTAAAAAGTGTACTATCCAAGCAGTAGATGTTCTGTGCAGTGGCATGGTTAGTGATCACACTACACTGAGCCCAATTTCACAGTGCCTGAGCCACCTCTTCAAGCGGCCCATGGACGGTATGGAGTGATCACACGAGTCAAACAAACCAGACTTTGGTGGTCAAACGTGCTTGGGAACAGTTCAGTTTGCCTAGTATGAGTACATCCTTAATTGATCATACCCTGGGACTTGTATCAACATATTTTTGGTAAAGACAAAACAAACATAACACACATTAGCAAGCCCTACTAATGGAACAGTACAGAGAGTGTGAAAGTATTTGCCATGGTATTGTATGGAGGGATCATTTGTTTTCTTATCAAGAGCCTTAAAAGTCTTTCATACTAAGAAGGGCCAAAAAAGAGGAAACTTCTGTCCAGTTCAGTCTGAAGGAAAATGCATTGCAGTTTTCCTGTGATTGTGTCAAATTCAGCAGCAAGGATCTTTTCTACCCACTTGTGATGATTGAGTTTTTCAGAAATCATCTCAACCCCAGCTGAAGATGTAGTTTGTTTACTCAAAAAAAACTAAGTAGAACATCAATGCATACATTTTATTTATTTATTTATTTATTTATTTTGGATCATATAGCAGGACATTCTTGCAACAACATCAAGCAAATTGAAATAAAGAAATTCCAATGGGACTCATTGCCTGGTCATATTTTGATAAACTATATCTGGTAAGCAGAATGCAAAATATTTATAATGAAGTTTAATTAAAGGGTTTTGAGGATGAATTATGCATGACATTAACATCAAATTCCCCAGAATTGAGCAATGAGCAAAGTGCACAGCTGTCTACACATTCATGCCAGAGGGAAGTAGAGCATATTTAGTTAACCTCATATTCCCTTAAGAAAATCAATCCTTTAGAAGGTTGTTTCTTCTAATATTGCTGTGGTTCCCTGATCATCATCATCATCTCATTCATTGTCTCTGTGGTGGGAATGTATGTCTGTCCAAAAGGGGACTTGTTTGAAAGTAAGAACAATTTTCCCAGAACATATGCTACCTAGCAACTAATAACTAGAAATTTTCCCAGAATTGTTGCTGGAAATCACTGTTTTGGCCAGCTAAATTTCCAAGACTATGTGTCCACATCCAGATCGACTACAGGGAACGCCAGGAGGGAATAGAGAAAGCTGAGGCACTTTCAACTTAAATGGAAAAATAAAAACTGTCATCATTTGGTCACCTTCATTCCATTACAAAACTGTATGACTTTCTTTCTTCTGTGGAATATAAAAAGATACTTTTTTTTGTCCATACATACTTCAAAATATAAATGATTTTCTTGTCATGTTTTGACTGTAGGGTTATTTCAGGTCCAAAAATTCTGAGATCTCTAGTAAAAATGTTAATTTTATTCATTTTAAATAGTCACAATCTATGTTCTACATTTTCTATGTTGCACAGACAAAAGAAAGTCATACAGGTTTGAAATGACATGAGGGTGAATAAATCCCTTTTGGCAAGAACTAAAAGGGAGATGGTATATATTTTTAAATCGACAAATTTGCATTGCCTTAATGTTTCCTGTCGTGAATAAAATTAAAACATTTTCTCCAATGCATCACTCAAATCACAGAAAACTCTTTACAGTTTGCTGGATAAAGGGGGTAAAAATTAGGTCCCAGGCTGTTTTTGAATCTCATGCCCTCTTGAAGTCCAGACAACCAATCTTTTGGAAAGCAGAGTTCAAAATATTGTTAACTGATGTATATATTTAAACAGATCTGAACAGCAAACAAGTGTTTTTATTTCTCCAAAATAAAGAAAATCTACAAAAAAAAAAAAAAAAAAAAATTGTTTTTGCACTGAACCTGTGAAAATATCCCTCAGTGGGTGTTCAAGTCCATTTGGGAATGAATTAATGCTGCTGTGCAGCCTTGGTCTTATTATGCATCAGGAGGGTTAGAACATGTGATGCATTGTGAAGAGGATGAATCACTGCAGCAATGACTAACCTGGCCTCTAAAAACACTTGAAGCCTCATGGCGGGACACACGTGGGTTTAGTTTAAAGTGTCTAGGAAAAAAAAAAAAAAAAGTTGCACTGCCTACATGAACAATTGCTCTATACAGTTACGTACAGTGGGGTCCAAAAGTCTGAGGCCATTTTTTCCATCATCTACTCCTGGAAATAAAAGTTTTAAAGTTACAACAATAAATGTAAAATATTCTGATGGCCTTTGGATCATTGTCAGATCATAACAATCATCAGGTTTTAGAAATTCATCATTTTTTAAAATTTCAATTCAATTTTGAATTTAACTTATGCTTGATTGTATATCATAGTAAATAAAAATGTATATAAAAAATGTAATTACAATAATTTATAATATTTTTAAAATGTACTTTTTAATAAAAAAATTTAAAAAAAAAAAAAGAAAAAAGGATTTTACTAGTGATCTCATACTATTTGGACACAACAGTATATTTGGTTTCAAAAATAACCCTACAGTCAAAACATGACGAGAAAAATCATAAAATGAATGAGATTTCATTTGTAATGTTCATACAGTTGTTTGAAGATTTGGGCAATTAAATTACTTAACTGATTAAATTTGTTATTGTCTGTACCTTACATCAGAGCATGGCAAACAATTTATGTAACAGCCTAAATGATGCAAATTATGTAAACATGACCCTTGTCTCGAGTAAGCTTTTAGTTATGTCATTTTGATGACAAAGCTTCAGTTTTGACAGAAAGAAGAGAAGCCACTTGACTGTAAATCCCACTGTTTTGTCAATGCACCACGCTGACCTTTATTTTAATTCTGCTCATCATATCCAGTCCAATTAGATTAATCTCTGTAAATGTCACTGTTGCTGCGGTTCCAGCTTTGACAGCACAATATCTAACCTCAGCCAAGAATTACACCATTGGCCGCACATGCCACAACAATGAAACAAAACACACACAGCACAGCAATTAAGACTTTCACACTAAGAGTCCCACAGCATGAGGCAGACGACGTGCCATTATAACTAAAAGTGCTGATTTTGTAATGATTCACTTAAGCAGTAAAAATAATCTTATTCTGATTTGAGCCACTGTTTATCAATACTTCCAGATGTCATCACTTTGGAAAACCAAGTTTCAAAGCTCTCCAAGGACTTCAGACAGCAGTGACACCTACAGTAGCCAAATAATGAGACCCATATGACAGGGTATTACATGCCTTGAAAGCTTTTTTGATTCACTTGCTGTAAGGACACAAACAGTCAGTCAAACACTTGTGATCTGATGACAAACTGGAATTAGACCACATCTCATGAGCCAAGAACACATTGCAAAGATTCAAAAGTGACAACTGCATTTCAAATATAACCCCATTTATGCAAATTATTTAACTAATAAATGCTAAAATTCTATATTATTTGGTTTACAATTAAGATTAAAAACAGAAATTAAAAATGAAGTAAATTTAGACATTACATAATATGCACTACACAAAAAAAAATATATTTCTTTTGAGATTTGCTAAAGATAAATGTTATTAAATTAGTGTTTTTAAAGATTCACTTTAGGTGAGTATTATAAGGCAGAGGTAAAAAGTGTAAAATAATAAAATATGGAATGTAACCAGTAAATGTTATATATAAATGTTGTTATTTTTATTATTGGTGAGAGTCCATATCCAAGTTACTCATACTTAAGTCACTGATATTTTATAAATGTATTATTTATAATTTATCAGTGATATTCTATACTCCTATATACATAGTTTAAGCTATTTGGAATTTTAGCTGTTTTTGATAACAGAAATACTAGCTACCAGAAACTGGTATGTCCACCAATTTTTTGTAAACTGGTTTTCTGGATCTTTGGACAAGCAACCAGGATTCTTATGAACAAAGTCAAGAACAAAGTGAACAAAAGACAAAGAAATTAACAAAAACTTGTATAAGATATTTAAGACTAATATAAGACAAAAAAAAATCTAAAATACATTCAGGAGATACTTTTTAAATACATTAGCTAAACAAATCTCTGAATATACATAGTCTATTTACAATAAAAACAGTTCAGTCCAATAAAATGTATTTAACAGTCAAAGGAGTTTGACAAGAAAGGTATGATGGTGGTTGATCATATGTAGATTAGATTTTTTACTAAGATTTCCTATAACTTATTTCTGTAGCACTGATCTCATTCCATCTGCCATTTGTTATTAGCACTGCATATGAGTTTGCAGATTTAAAGTAAAATCTTTGTTGAAAAGTGAGTTGGTTACAGAATGCAACTGTCACTCATGAACTACAGCAAACTCTGTGTGGACAGAAAAGAACTCAGGACTTACAAAGTGACAACTGTATTTAGTTGCAGTGTGTTTGTAGCTATGGAGACTTGATGACAGTGAGGCGTGCAATGATGAGCCTGCTCAAGTATCACATACTTCCATCTCAGTCTGATGCATATAATGCAAACTAATGCCACTAAAGCTCTGTGAAAGAGCAGTGAAAGCAACTGTTTGCCCAAACAGAGATTGTGTGAAAAAAAAGCACTGCTGATGAACATGCTCATTAGTCCGGTCAGGTCTGAATGTTTAACACCGTGGAAAACAACAGAAAAACTCCATGGCCTGGGGGAAGGGGCGTCAGGCAGTGGAGATCTGCAGTTGGGTGGTGCTGAAGGAAGCGTGGCGTGTCAGAATAACGTCACAGCGGCAATTCATTGAGCTATAAATTTCAGTCCTCCCATTACAACATGATGTCATTGACCCTCGTCTTGGCAGCAGTGTCCTGAAGAGGCAATGCCTGAGTTAAGAATGATGAAGTGACAGTAATCCCACTATTACAGGTTAAAGCCAAAGAGCTACTCTAGAGAGCTATGATATTTGCTATAAAGAATGACCATTTAATGGATATGATAGATCATAACATTCAGAGTGTGTTGAGTGCTTACTGCAGCTTTCTGAAACCTTTTTTCTGGTTTATCATATGAAATTAAGCACTTTGGGTGTTGACCTGCTTTACACGTCCCATTTATTGTAAGTCTTAAAGTTCCTATTTCACCAAGGGCCTAAACACAGCTTAACATTTAACAACTAGAGCAGCGATTCTCTGGTAACCCCACAGCAAAGCTTAAATGCAGCTTTATCGACACCAAAATAGAAATGTGTTCCTTTTTATTTGATATTATACTGAAAGTCACTTTTGATTATCAATATATTTTAAAGATTTATTTTTGGTGTTTTATGGCTTTATATTCATAGGATGGGAAGCGAAGTGAGAGAGAGAGAGAGGGGGGGATGGGATCAGGTAAGGTCCGTGAGCCGGGATTCGAACTCGGGACGCCCGAAGCGCAAATGGCACCACATGTCGCCACACTGCCCACGAGGCCATCGGCGAGGCCATTAATATATTATATACTATGAATATTCATTATACATTATGAATATATTTAAATGGGGTTGGTATCATTATATTATTTAAATGAATTATTTATTTATTTATTTATTTATTTATTTATTTATTTAGAGACAGTTTTCATAGCTTAAGTTTTTATTTAAAGCTTTGTCTTTATACATGACTCTAAAAAGGGGACATTTCTTCTTTTGAAAGGGGGGAAAGGGAAGTGGTGTGTGGCCAAGTATGGTGACCCATCCAAGTGCACACACACAGTAGTGCCAATGCTGTGGCGCCCGGGGAGCAGTTTGGGGGTTCGGTGCCTTGCTCAAGGGTCTCACCTCAGTCGTGGTATTGAGGGTGGAGAGAGTTATTCACTCCCCCCACCTACAATCCCTGCCGGACCTGAGACTTGAACCCACGACTTTCGGGTTACAAGTCCAACTCTCTACCCATTAGGCCACGGCTGCCCCATTCCATTATATTATGGGGTTATAAACTTTTGCTGAGTTTATATTACAATTAATCATTTTTTATTACTATACTATATACCAATAACCGAAGTAAATGCACATGCTATTTTTTGTTCTGCTTCAAAAAAAAAAAAAAAATGAAAATAAATAAATAAAAATAAAATAAAATTGTGCCAAGCACCACTGCAGAAACATACCTCTGCCTAAAGTATTTATAACAAGTTTACAATAAACCTTTGGTTGGGAATCACTGACTATAAGGTAATACTAGGAGTATGCACCCTAGTAACAGCTGGAGGATCGCCCATCTCTAAGAGTAACGAAGAGGTCAATGTAGTCAATTAACGGTCACTGACTGCTAACTAGTCTCCTAGCTCATTCAATGTATTGACTTTTCTTGCACATTTTAGAAGTCGGTCTTATTACAGAAAGGAGAGCTCTATGAACCAAATTTTATCTTCCTTGTTTCCTGCCATTGTCCTGATGAATGCCCAGTTAGACATCAGAGGGGGTAAAATTAGCACCAGCTTCCTGTCTGCCCAGAGACCATCTGCCAATAGTCAATGAAGGAAAACTAGCATCTAACAGGTCACACTGATCAACTTTTATGGGTATCAACAAATGAACGTTAAATATAGGTATGGACATATTAAACCAATACTAATCAGACACATATTGTAATACACCAGAAATTCAGTTTAATGCTAACTGAAATCCCCACTGTTTTGTGCCAGATAAATACTGATCTGATTGCAAAATTTAATTTTATCATCTGACATCCCCTTAAAATGCTTAGCTATTTTTCTTTAGCAGGTTTAATGTAGCTAACACTTGAAAGGGCGGATTGACAGTGATGTAACTACTTTATGTTATGAGAAGCAGCTTCATAGACTAGTTTTAAAATATCTTAAACAACACTGAAGACTGAGAATCAAGCAGTCAACAATCTAAGCTATAGAGAAAGAAAAAACACATGCAGTGTTTTTTGGATTTTAAGAGGAACGCAATTACAAGACATGTCAGGTACTTTACATTCTAGGTTTCACTTGATCATTTACTCACCAAAAGGATTTTAATAGGATAGCCAAATGTGTAAATGGAAAGTTGATATCTTCAGTCATTCCGCACTTCCAACTTCTTATTTCTCATCACATTATACACCGCCGGCTTTAGACTTCCACACAAGCCACTCAGTCCACTGTAGGTGCATCAACTCTGGCAGAAAAAATATTCCCAGTTCACTAAATATATCAGCTTTTGTTCTGGAAATGTGTAGCATACAAGTGTAATATTGCATTGAAAATGCAATATTTGACTTGTCATGATTCATATGCTACACACACACACACACTGCTGTACAAAAGGTTTGTGGTTAGTAAGATACATATTTTTCATTTATTTATTTTTCTAAGCTTATATTTTTATTCAGCAATCACAAATTAAATTGATCAAACGATCATTATATTGGTACAAAAAATATATTTCACATACATGCTATTCTTCTGAAATTTCTATTCATGAAAGAATCCTGAAATTAAATGTTAAACACAACTGTTAACATTCAACTCTGCAATCACAAGAAAACTTTTTAAAAATATATTAAATACTTATTTTAAATTGCAATATTTAACAATATTACTGTTTTTACTTTTGAATCAAAATGGTGAACATAGACTTCTTTCAAAAATATTTACAAAAACACTTACAAAACACTCACAAAAACATACAAAATCCAGCCCCAAACCTTTGAACAGTAGTGTATATAAACATATACATAATATTTTAATATGATTAACACTTGAGAGTTAGAGAGGTGGGGGGCATTAGTCAAGTCAGTTTACTTATGCAATGCTTTTCACAGTACACATTCTTTCAAAGGAGCTTTCTGTCAATCAAATGACCAAAAATAACTGTTGTATAAAAGCCTTCAGAATAGCCTGACAATTTCACAAACTACTAAGGAATGGAAGTGGCAGCAGTTAAAGGATAAATGGTACTAGATGGCAGTAGTGATGGTCTTATTGAAGCTGGGTAGGCACATGTCTTGGACATGACCTAATGAAACCCAGACTTCCAACTGCAAGCTCTCAGTATTTGCCAGGATAACTACAGTAAATGTTTTTTGCTGGTAGAAGAGAGGGGCCAATGTGAAAGTAAGAGAGCTGTCAAACCCATAAATTACAAGCAGCATATGTTTAAAACAATACCAATCAAGCAGCCCATTGGAGAGTTAGACTATGACTCCCTTGTCTACAGTTGAGGAGTAATAAATGATTGTGGAGTTTCCTTCTCCCAGTCCCACAACAGTCAGTTTTTCCAAGTCAAATAATATTTATTAACTAATGCAAACAAAATTAGAGAAGGAACAACAAGACTTTAGGAGAGAGAATGGCCAATATTAAAAACATAACATCATCTACCTAAAGGGGAGAGGAAAAACTAACCAACCTGACTTCAAAGTAAATACAAACAAACAGAAATCTGCCCTGACTCAGTTTCTAATCTAAAACAGGAGAAAATAAAGACACATTTGAATATAAAATGGCACCCAGCCTTTCTACAGCTTTCTTTGTATAACAAAACTGAGGGTTTTAAAGGAAAACAAGATGTTTGAGAATTGATACAGAGAGTATCTACCAAATGACACCACACCATTCTATTCAAAGTAGGTAAACACTTTCATCAAACACTATAGAAATTTACAACCACAAACAAAACACACAAGTGTTTTGGGGGGAAAATCTGTATTGCAATGAAAAAAACGTTTGCTGAGCTTTTCTGTTGGGCTGCACAACTTCAACAAAAAATGTGTGATTATGTCAGTATGGAATAATAATAATAATAATAATAATAATAATAATAATAGACAAAATAAATTAAGAAATTACTCTTGTAATATTTTAATGTAAAATAATAAAACAAGAAAAATATATTTTTGTTTTATATTTCAACTGCAAAATTACATGCTAGACAGTAAAAAAAAAAAAAAAAAAAAAAAAAAAAAAAAAAAAATATAATCACTTTTTTTTTTAATCATGCATCTGTAACAATTCCTAATGTCAGTTGAGATTAATAAAAAAAAAAATTTTTTTAAAAAGAATACTTTTCCCTGTGCCATTTACAGAACTCTTCAGGCTGAACTTATACATTGCCTATAATTTGAATCCAACGTATTAGACTAAATAGAAGTTTAAATAGCAAATTCACTTTAAATAGCAACTGGAACATACATCATGACGACTGACTTAAAGCTGTACATCCTTGAATTTAGAAAGCAAATAAACAGAAAGCAAGCAAACAAACACAGGCAGCAGAAGAATGGAGTGGGGTGCCTTCCTCCACGTCCTCCTCTGGAACCCTGTTGGTTTGCCTTATATGTCGGTAGCATTTGCTACAATACAGTCTCTCTTTGATACTCCCCTTCGCATGGGAAAGGGGGTGTGTTTTTCAACAGATAAGAATCCAGGGAAAATAAGCACTTTTTTTGAATGCCCACACAATCTGTCAGTATCTCCCACCAAAGAGGGTTTTCAACCCTAAACAAACAGCATTGTTAATAGGATGAGGCGGCTGCTGTCAAACGGGAAGAACTGAACAGAGAATGATACAATAAAACAGAAACTATTGCAGGCTCTTAACTGTCTGGCTTGTGCACTCAAGACGACAGGCATTCTTGCACATCATAAATAGACACAAATTACAGCAATCATCTGGTAAAATACCTCGTAATGATATCTGTGTGCACGATTATGAATAACATTACATCGTTCTGTGTAAAGAGATGAGAATGCATTTCTAATGGCCTTAAATTACATAACAAAAATTGAGTGAGCTGCAACTCAGAGCTGTTTTCCATCTGCTATGTAACATGGTTATATAACCAAACAGATCAAATCAATACAGGGCTTTAAAGGGCAACTTGTATAGAATACATGGAACACTTCAGATAAAATCTGTGCATGATGTACCCTTTTTTTTCCTTCTAAACTGGGGTGAATGTGTCATTTAACAAAGACTTTTAGGTGTAACTGCCCTAAAGAAGCTGATCTTCGTTTGAGTTAAAACACGTGTCATAAGAAATTCTTGGTGTAAATACTGTAATACTCTATCTGTTTTTAAATCTCTCATTGTAACATGTTCATTCAGTATAATTATTTAAAAAATAACCTGATAAAGAAAAAAATCGGTTCCTGGTACCAGAGCAATACAAGCTTGTAGTTCCAAATAAATGCAAAACATGCTTCCACAAATCTGCAGTCAGTCCAGCCACAGATATGGAGCAGGAAGCAAAGAATGAGAGCTGGTCACACAGGATACGTTCTTGCATTCAAAAACAATTACATGGTGCAATGGAATGGAACAGAATTCCACTTTTTTCAACTTTAAACTTAACATTGCAGCTTAAAAAAAGTAGAAACCATCATGCAAAACTACAGAAATAATGGCTACTACATCTACCTTGAACAGATTAACTACCTTTGACATTATGTGCAGTTCAGACAAATTATTTAGATCTAGAAACAAAGTCATCAACAATACTGAAATGAATAAAATATACATTTAAAGCAGCAGCTTTCTACATGAAAATTCAGTCTTCATTTACACTCCATCATTTCATTTTAACCCTGCATGACAATCTGAATGTCCTTGAATGGGTACCAAGACTCTCTTGCACCAAAATGTTAAATTAAAAAATAAATAAATAAACATAAAGGTACTTCATATCACTATATCTTGGATGCTATCACAAAATGTGTTTAGTAAAAACAAAAACAAAAAAAACAAAAAAAAGATTTAGATCTAAAGCCACTGTTTTTACTTAATTCATTGCTTCTCTTTCACAATAATTTTGTTGAATTATATT
>JAFVLL020018896.1:0-12729 GCA_021397915.2 Tor tambroides
TAAAGATCATGTTCCATGAAGATATTTTGCAAATTTCCTACTGTAAATATATCAAAACTTAATTTTTGATTAGTAATATGCATTGCTAAGAACTTTAAAGTCAATTTTCTCAGTATTTTGATTGTTTTGCACCCTCAGATTCCAGATTTTCAAATAGCTGTATCTTGGCCAAATATTGTCCTATCCTAACAAACAATACATCAATGGAAAGCTTATTTATTCAGCTGTCAGGTGATGTATAAATCTCAATTTTGAAAAATTGACATTTATGACTGGTTTTGTGGTCCAGGGTCATATATGTCATATATATATATATATATATATACACACACACACACACACACACACACATATATATACACATACGCAATACTTAAAATAACACTCTTTCGGTCCCCTTTGAATTTCACTGTATAGCAAAAAAGTCATTCTTCAAAATTCCACAGAAGAAAGATTTGAAATGACGTGAGGGTTAATAAATGACAGCATTTTCATTTTTGAACTTCAGAGTCTAAATCCACTTGCAGTTCTAAACTAGCGATATCAACTCAGTGCAAAAGCAATGGGTCAGTTGTTTGTATCCCTCCATCGACTTAGATCTTTCTCCTTGAGTTCATGACCCTTGGCAGGCTCTTCTTTCAGAAGAGACCAGATATTTTAATAAAACAAATACAAATAGAAACTGGTGCCATTTATGAGTGTACATCCTGTGTAAGAAGTGTCTGAACTGTTTGTATGAAGTTAGACTCACCTTATTGTGTCATCAATAAGCCGATCTGAGCTGTAAGGAGACAAGAAAGGAAAAAGAAAGGTGTTTAGTCAATGATAACCAGGTGAATTACTGGAGCCCTCTCTCATCTTTGAAAGTCAGGGTGAAGGAATCAATAAATGGCAACATGCAATGAATGCTGATTACTTCACACCAGAATGTTTTTCAACAAATCTGATTTAATAAGCATTACATTACAGGACGATTATCAGCATTGGCTAAAAATATGTGGACACACAATGACTACATCCATATGCATTTTCTAAACATTTATTTTCAAAACCAATTTTATGCACCTATTAATAATAGGTACAGTTGAAATAGCTAAATCTGTTCATAATGCGAGTCCATTTTTTGCCATGTACATCACATATACAAAACTACCTACAATTCTGCTTTAAAAATTCACACCGTAGCAGCAAAATGAGTAAATAACATCTCATTCGAGACTTAACAGACGATATTGATTGCAAATGGTGTGGGAAACAAATAGATTCACAGATCGTCACTGCAGTTATTGCTCAGAAAAGACAATTCTCTTATGTGTGAATGAAATTATCTTTCAGGAACAATACTTTAATCTTGCATTACTGTCTATACAATGTCTCATTCCTACACTATGGGCATTTTTCTTCCCGAAAAAGAGATGCAGGCCTGCAGGGTGGGAATGAAATTCTATGCTGGCTCAAAATCACATCCTCCGTCAATTTAGATGACAAAGTCTCAGGGCCAGAGAGACCTCAGGGGAAAGAAAGTCCTCAATTCCCAGACAAATGGTTTTCGGTGTGACAGAGCTCCAATTTTGATTACACGAGCAAAAATGAGACTGCAAATTCTCCTTCCGACGCCTATGAACTCTCTTTCTGTCTGCATGGTTTGTCAGCAGCGGCGAGAGAAATCTGGCACACACAAACAGCAGCTGGGAGAATAGAGTCTAATGGTCCTCATGCTGTTCAGCCCCACTACTGCAGAACAGGTCTCTGTCTTCATAGGCTCCTGCTTATAAATGCTTTGAAGAAAGGAAAGGTGCAGCAAAACTGATGCGAGAAGCTCTGCTCTGTCAAATGGCTGTCATCTTAAAAGCTTATGACTTTGATTGATCAAGAAGCCAAAACACTGAATTGGCAAAGACGAAGTATCCAAGTTCTCGGCTAGACTAATCATGAAAAATTGTCCCAGTGGGCACTAATGATGCTGATTTTGCACAGTTTAGTTTGCAATTAGCAGGGCAAATATTTAGCATCCTGTGGGATTCGACTAAACAGGTTCCTTTACCATCATCTGCATTTTATCTTGATAAATAACTAATAAGGCTTCCTTAAGCCTCATTAATCTACATCATCCGCATCAGACATACATCCACCTGGTTTCCTACACCAAAAATTAAATTCAAAGGAAATAAATCAGCTAGAGAGAAAGTTAGAGAGAGGTCAATGCAAAAACTTCTAGCAAATATACTCGGTCTTCCCATTACGCCTCATCCATTTCTAACTCAACAGCAGGGCTATTAGTTCAATTACATTAGCTAGTATCACACATGAATGCCAATCTGAAAATTACGGTGATACAATTTAGGTTTGTAAAGCTTTCAGCAAAGCTCGGGTTGCTGGCATACACATCTGGACTACAGGGAGTATTTTATTATGCACATGAAAGTCCAAATGTTTAATAAATTGTTGATATGGAAGTTTAGAAGTTGTACACTACCATTCAAAAGTTCAGGGTCAATAAGATATATTTGTTTTTTAAAGTCTTATATGCTTATATGCAAGTCTTATATGATTGCTTTGTACACTATAATGGATTATAAAATAATAAACATTTTCATCTTAAATCAATACCTCTTTTTCCTATAATTATTTATGTGGTTAAAAGTTGTGTATGGCTGTACCGTATTTCTTAAATGTTTGTCTAATTTCAATTTGTTAATTTGTCTTGGCTAAAAGCTGCTTGCTAAAGACTGTTTTCTTCACGGAAGCTTTGCGTTCAGTGAGCTAATAAAATATCTCGACTCAAATCAATATACCGTGTCCAATTATTTACTTATGTGGGAAGTAGTGTAATCTGCTTCGTGCCGGGGTCCTGATCACCCTGTTGAAGGTTATTCTGCGATAAAAACCAGATGAATGTACATTATTCCTAACCCATTATAAAATGGGGTTATTCCTGTAATGCCATGGTTGAATTTTCAGCAGCATTTACTCCAGTCTTAGTGTCACATGAATCATGATCCTGTGTGTTTAATATTTTTGTGGTAACCATGATACATCAAGATTCTTTGATGAAGTTTAAAAGAACAGCATCATCCCAGGAATCATACCCTGAACACTGTTGTTTGGAAATCATGCTTAACCCACAACAGCCCCCCTTCACCTGAGAAATACACAAGAGATGTATAAATGGCCTGGTGTATGGTCTTATTCCACAGGGCCCAATAACAAACCCTTACAGACACACACACACAGAAATCTGTGTCATACCCCATAGCCCCCTTGAGGCTTGTGTTTCAAGAAGTGCTCAAAGCAAACAATGTGCTCAGCATTTTATTCGCCAATTAGGATTGATACTGATAATGTTTCAGAGAAAAGACAAAAAGCAAAACAAAGCAGTGAAGTCATTAGATCATTATCTCCATGAAGTATGAATGAATCTCACCTCCTGATATGACTATGCCTGGGAAAAGCACCCGTTTACAATAAAATAAAATCACGTGTTCAGCTGTACATAATTTGACAAGAACTTCACTGATAAGGTAAACAGTGTCATTAAATCAGCTTTGCCTTCATTAGTGTCCTTAAATCAGCTTTGCCTTCTAAACTAAGCTAATATCCAATTGTCCAAGAAAAATGCAAACCTTTAACCTAAAAAGAAATAAACTAATCTAAATTAATCTTTCAATCTATTCAACATTAATTTATGCAAACACATGCAGCACACGGCTGGTACTGGACTGACACACAGCCTTTCAGGGTAAGCCATTTCCTGAGCTGCTTAATGGGTTCAGGCATCATATTGATGTATTTGATATATGTAAATTTATCTCTGAAATGTGCATAAATAACAGTCTAAGCTTTAACAGAGACTACAGTTAGGACCTACAATTCATGAAAAAAAAAAAAAAAAAATTCAATACTTAATTTACTGCTTGCCAAAATATTGCATATTAAAAAAATATTTGTCTAGCAAATATGTAAATGCGAAAAAATATTTAAAATATTTATAAAAGAGGCTGGAAGATGTCTCTATCAGAACACATATACAGCACACCTGTATGGAGCCGTGGACAGCTGACATGGGGTGACCGTGTTGGTTTTACTCATCTGTCACCAGGCTTGCGCTATAAAATGTGCATTGCTGCATCTGTGAGGGGCGTCAAGGTCTAATTCTTGCTGTGTTTTTATAGGCTGAGACAAGCCCTGGATTTAGCTGAAGGATTTACTGTAGTTCTGTATTGGCTGCGAGGCAGACGGGCAATAGACAGATGTCAGGGTCTGACAATGTATGAGACACAAAAGCTCCACTGGTGGAGAAAACTATCCCTAAATCTCGGTTTCTGCAGTCATTAATGGGTACATTAGCAAAAAGGTAATTTAAAACCATTCTTCCTTTACCGCTCACTCTCTTTGTCACCTTCAGCCTCGATGTTTTCTGCAAAACTTTTTACTTACAGCCAAGAAGAACAATTTTGGTTCTCACTAGAATGCATCAGTGCAAGTAAATGCAGTATGCTTCTGGTACTAACACTCTGAAACAATCTAGTAATGTCAACATCAGTAAAGGTTTGGACACACCGACTCATTCTTTATTAGTGGGGCTTGCTTTATCAAAACATCACTATTAGTATTGCTCTGACTTTTTTTTTTTTTTTTTTTTTTTTAATTAAATCCTTACCCTTTCTAACCCAAAATTTTGGCACATAACTGCAATGTTTGTGTTATGGACATGAAAGATAACTTTAAATCGTGTGGCTGTAAATTTGCCTGCACAGGCAAATTCTAACATTGTGGTTCTGTAGTTTTTAATAGCAAACATCACTCACATTTCCTCCAGTTTTGTATGTGTGTCTAGATTTGCATTTGTTTTTTTCCAGAATAATAGTAAATTCATCAAAACTATGAAATAACAAATGACAAAAAAGAATTAATCAAAACAAATTATTATTATTATTAATTTGTTTACTATATAATTAAATATGAATATAATAACATTTATATGTGCATATATTATATATATATATTAAAAAAACATAACTTATTCAGCAAGTGTACATTTAATTAATCAAAACCGACATAAGTGAGTGAAATTCTGTACTTGTGAACATTTGATTCAAAGAATCCTAAAAAAAAAAAAAAAAAATGCATGGCTATTTTCACAAAAATATTACGCAACTGTGTGTTTTTTTTCCATTGGTAATAAGAAATGTTTCTTAAGCACCAAATCATTATATTAGAACTATTTTTGAAGGATCATGCGAGACAGAAGACTGAAGCTAAAAATTCAGCCTTTGCCACCACATAAATAAATTACAATTTAAACTTGATTAAAATAGAAAACAGTTATTTTAAATTGTAATAATATTTAGGAATATTACTGTTTTCATTTAGATTTTTGGTTTTGATTAAATAAATGTATGGTCAGCATAAGAATTTTTTCAAAAACGTAATTTTATTAAACCAGGGGTGCCCAAACTCGGTCCTGGAGGGCCAATGTCCAGCAGAGTTTAGCTCCAACTTGCCTCAACACACCTGCCTGGAAGTTACTAGTATGCCTAGTAAGAGCTTGATTAGCTGGTTCAGGTGTGCTTAATTATGGTTGGAGCTAAACTCTGCAGGACACCGGCCCTCCAGGACTGAGTTTGGGCACCCCTGTATTAAACAAACAAAAAAAAAAAGAAAAAAAAAAATCATCACACTAGCTCCCTGACTTTTGAAGGGTAGGCTATTTGGACGAAAGTGGAATTTGTATCTACAAAACTAATTTCAAGCATTCAAGAATAAAATTAATATAGACCAAAGGATTTTGATGACCAATAGAAAAAAAAATCCTTGGGCGTGTCCAAACTTTTGACTGGTAGTGTACATATACTGAACATACACCTTGCCATTACAGGACAGATGTAAGGGTGACATATGCAGCATAGATTAGGGGTGGGAGAAAAAAAAAATAGATTCTCCGAAGCATCGCGATTCTCTCTTCAACGATTCTGAGCTTGGTTTTTCCCCGTATATGGCACGTGTGCGCACTAGAGATGCGGCGGGCTTCATTGCACAGAATATGCACGGTGAGACACGTGCGCATTGCTTGACAGTGTGTGCTTCCACCCGCCGTGTTTTACTTTAGATATGCTTTCATTTATGCCGTTTGGAATGCAGTACTATTAGATGCACGAAACTCACGCACTGACAGACTTTCACGTGCGCTTTGTGTTTGTTTGTCCTGAAGCTCGATTGCGGCTGCAGTTAAATGCATTTGCATTTTCGAATACCTCTATACGAAATTGATGTAGACACAGTCAGTTATGTTTTCCAGAGCAGGACAAAACATCAAAATAAATTTGATATACAATTTATATAAAAATGTAGCCATGTGCAGTAATATTGAAAACTGAGAATGTGACGCATCGTGATATTGAGTTGATAATGATAATCGTAATTGAATTGAATCGTGAAACCAGTGAAGATTCACACCCCTATTTTTAAGATGGCAGTACTGACATACAGAGATTCCAACAGATACAAGTGTGGCCGGAAGGGTCGTCAGAGGCACTTCAAGACTGTTTTAACACCACTGACTGGAATATGTTTAAGCAGGCTGCCACATACAACAACACCACAGACCTCCAAGAGTACTCAGAGACTGTCACTGCCTACATCACCAAGTGCATTGATGATGTAACAGTCACAAAGACCATCACTGTCCGGGCCAACCAGAAGCCGTGGCTGACAGGGGAGGTCTACAGACTCCTGAAGGCTCGGAACGCTGCCTTTAGAGCTGGAGATGAGGTGGGCCTGAGGACAGCTAGGGCCAATCTATCACGCGGCATCAGAGAGGCTAAGAGACAGTACTCCAGGAGGATAGCCCATCGTTTCAGCGACAGCAGAGACACTCGGAGCCTGTGGCAGGGGATTCAGACCATTACGGACTACAAACCCCCACCACAGACCTGTGACAGCACCATCCCCCTGCTGAACGAGCTGAACGCCTTCTTTGCTCGCTTTGAGGCACAAAACAGCACCACTGCGCAGAAGACTCCACCTCCTCCCGGCGACCAGGTGATGACGCTGTCCCCGGACAGCGTGAGGAGATCCCTCAGCAGGATCAATGCACGCAAAGCCCCGGGTCCTGACAACATTCCTGGGCGTGTACTGAGAGACTGTGCAGTGGAACTCACTGATGTCTTCACAGACATTTTCAACATCTCGCTAAGTCAGGCTGTTGTCCCCACATGCTTCAAAGCTACCACCATCATTCCAGTCCCGAAGAAGTCGTCTCCATCCTGCTTCAATGACTACCGTCCAGTAGCACTTACTCCTATTCTCATGAAGTGCTTTGAACGGCTAGTCATGCACCACATCAAGTCTGTCCTCCCCCCCTCCCTGGACCCCTTCCAGTTTGCATATCGGCCCAACCGCTCGACCGATGATGCCATCGCCACTGCCCTCCACCCAGCCCTCACACATCTGGACAAAAAAGACTCGTATGTCAGAATGCTGTTCATAGACTTCAGTTCAGCATTCAACACAATCATCCCTCAACAGCTCACTCACAAATTGGTCCAGCTGGGGCTCAACACCTCTCTGTGCAACTGGCTGTTGGACTTTCTGACCGGGAGACCTCAGGCAGTACGGGTCAGCAGTAACGCATCCAGAACCATCACACTGAACACAGGGGCCCCCCCAAGGATGTGTGCTGAGCCCCCTCCTCTTCACTCTGCTGACCCACGACTGCACACCGTCACACAACTCTAACCTTTTCATTAAGTTTGCGGATGACACGACTGTGGTGGGTCTCATTAGCAACAGAGATGAGACAAACTACAGGAGCGAGGTGAGCCACCTGGCCGGGTGGTGCAGTGACAACAATCTCTCTCTGAATGTGGAGAAGATGAAGGAGATTGTTGTTGACTTCAGGAGAGTGCACACTCAGCATGCTCCTCTGACCATCAACGGTGCGACTGTGGAGAGAGTGAACAGCACCAAGTTCCTGGGTGTGCACATCACTGAGGACCTCTCCTGGACTAACAACACTGTGGCACTGGCCAAGAAAGCACAGCAGCGTCTCTACTTCCTCCGCAAACTGAGAAGAGCCAGAGCCCCGGCCCCCATCATGTGCACCTTCTACAGAGGCACCATCGAGAGCATTCTAACTAGCTGCATCACTGTGTGGTATGGCGCTTGCAACGCGTCCTGCCGCAAGTCACTTCAACGCATAGTGAGAGCAGCTGAGAAGATCGTTGGTGTCTCTCTCCCCTCCCTCCAGGACATTTACAACACCCGTCTCACCCGCAAAGCCCTCTGCATTGCAGGTGATCCCACCCACCCGACACACAGCTTCTTCAGTCTGCTGCCATCAGGGAGGAGACTGCGGAGTCTCCAGGCCAGGACCAGCAGACTGAAGGACAGCTTCATCCATCAGGCTGTCAGGAAGCTGAACTCTCTCCTGACCTTGCCCCCACTCCCCTCTTTTTACCCCACGCACCACTGAACTCTGACCCACCCCACCCCACACTTACAAACTGTGACCCTGCACCAGTCACTTTGTGTGGCATTGGACTGATCACTACCTCATCCAACACTGACTGCAAACTAAGAATGTTCTCTGAGATCTTATCACTTTAACAGTCTGATAAGCTCTTTTTGCACTACACACATTATCTGCATTGTTTTATTTAACTAGTTTGCACTATATCTGCCATGTGCCTTATGCCACTTTTTCTTTTTTCTACAATGTTCTCATTTCTATATCTGTATAGTTTATGTACATATTTAAACTATTTGTATCTCTTATGTCTACTGTCAGTGTTTAATGTTAACTGTATGCACCATGGGTCTGAGAGTTACGTAATTTCAATTCTCTATGTATGTGCTGTACATGTGGCAGAATTGAAAAAGCAGACTTTGACTTTGACTTTTGAACTATAAACAAAAAGCATAGGAAACTGCAATTTTAAGCTTTCAGCCGTAAAGTTGTAAAGATGTATTTGCACAGCAGAAGAATTAATTGGGGAAAAAATGTAGATCAAGAATCGTTTTGGAATCAGATTGTGACTCCCAGAATCGGAATCGGATCGGATGGTGAAGTGCCTGAAGATTCCCACCCCTAGCATGTATTTATCTGTATCTTTTACGTCTACTGTCAGTGTTTAATGTTAACTGTATGCACCATGGGTCTGAGAGTTACACAATTTCAATTCTCTGTATGTATGTGCTGTACATGTGGCAGAATTGACAATAAAGCAGACTTTGACTTTGACTTTTGAACTATAAACAAAAAGCATAGAAACTGCAATTTTGGTTAAAATGTAAAGTTGTAAAGATGTATTTGCACAGCAGAAGAATTAATTGGGGAAAAAATGTAGATCAAGAATCGTTTTGGAATCAGATTGTGACTCCCAGAATCGGAATCGGATCGGATGGTGAAGTGCCTGAAGATTCCCACCCCTAGCATGGATACCCCATGCTCCACCTGACAGCTGCTGCCATGCAATCAATTTTAAGCCATGGAAGAGGTGGGAAGTCCCGTCCTCTAAAGAGATGCTCTAAAAACCAAACCTTGGCACTGGACATTTAACGTGGGTTTAAAATTAGGAAATATACTTAAATGAGTCCTCATCATCAGTCATGAAGCCAGTCTTGCTCTTTTTCCCTGAAGCTGGCACAGAGAGGAATATTGCTGTCTCATCAGAAAATCCACCTCATTGTTAATGACCGACCTACGCAAAGCAAGATTTATACCCCAGCTCCACAGAGCTGACAGAAGGAGAATGTGAGAGACGTCTGAGACCCAGGCGGGTGAGCTCCATCTGCTGGATCCTTCATTCATGGAACTACAGGTGGATGTGTTACCTTTGATATAGATAACACGTTAGTATTATAATGAGCTACAAGAGAGAGCTCATCAGCCAGAAAAACAATAGTTGTTCAGCTCGTGTTATCAAGTCTAATCTGGCCATAACTTTCCAATGACATGGCATGACGTTTGAGTTTTCTGTCTCCCAACACCACAGAGAGCTAGTGAGAAAAACACTGTGGGTTTGATAATGGAACTACAAAAGCTTTTGGCACAAGTTTCTCATTTAATGGTGTGCTTTGTTCCAGTCACACCACGATGAGTGTAGCAGAAATTAAAACTCAAGGTCATTTGCTTTTTGCTAAACTAATTTTATCATTTGTACTTTACAATCTGTTTCATTGTTTTTGGTGGGAAAGTCGCCATACTGAATCCCCACATCCAGAGAGATAGAGAAAGAGTCTCTTCTAGATGAGCTAATGGACTGTTGCTGTACGGGCACAATTCAAATGCATTTCCAATGCAATAAATAAATGGACATCTTGGAAACCTATAATGCTCTGATCCCAAGTGTCCACCTTAAGTACAATAACAATTTCCTACAATATGATAACAGCTTTAAAAATGGAATCAAGGGATTCCAAGGCATAATGTAATTGTATTTAAAAGTCTTAAGATGTCAGCAGAGAACGGATCAGTAACCAATGGGGGGCATACAGAAGCATAAATTCTTGCACACAAATCCAAAACAAAGAGAGAGGAGCATTTGTTAAGAATTTTAGGTTTCAGTTTAAGGAGTCCTTGTTATAGTGTAATTACACTGTTGTTACAATGTAATTACAACAATTTAAGTACCGAGTAATTAATTAACAAAATGCACTTATATGGTTAGTGCAAGGGTTTGGTTTAGAGTTAGTTGCTTGTGATCATGCATAATTTACTATTATTACTACAGTATATTGAGCGCATATAACAAGTGCAACAAGGATACTAAAAACAAAAAGTGTTACTAACTTTTATTTAGTTGCTTATTTACATTACATTTACATTTAGTTATTTAGCAGACGCTTTTATCCAAAGCGACTTACAAATGAGGACAATGGAAGCAATCAAAATCATCAAAAGAGCAATGATATGCAAGTTCTAGAACAAGTCTCAGTTAGCTTAACGCAATACACATAGCAAGGTTTTTTTTTTTTTTTTTAAATGGTATAATAATTTAAATTATATAATAATTTAGAGGCCTTTTTGCTTTTGTTAACTGTATAAGAGATAAAAAAGAAAACATAGAATACAAAAAGATTAGAAAAGCTAGTCTTAGTTTATTTTTTTAAGAATTAGAAGAGAGAGTGCTAGAGTTAGAGGGTCAAATAAAGATGGAAGAGATGTGTTTTTATCTGATTCTTGAAGATTCCATTCCACCATGAGGGAACATTTAATTTAAAAGTCAGTGAAAGTGATTTTGTGCCTCTTTGGGATGGCACAATAAAGCGACGTTCACTTGCACAACACAAGTTTCTAAAGGGGACACAAGTCTGAAGTAATGAATTTAGGTAAAGGGGTGCTTCAATCTGCTTTTTGCTTTCAAAACACCCTACATAACACCACAAAACACAAAACTATATTTTAAATATACAGTAATATATTGTATATAGCATAATAATAGGCACAGTGCTTACTAATATAAATTAATAATGGCATTTCACATCAAAAAGTTTACCAAGCCATATGCTAATCAAAATTCTGAATATGACTTTCAAAGACTCTCATTAACCTGCTAGCTGCATCTGATAGGAGTGGAGATGGGCCAAAACTCACACAGGCATGAACTGCAGAGTCCTTCTGTCTCCACACACACACACACACACACACACACACACACAGAGCTGTGAGTGAAAATCAAGCCTCCCTGCTTGCCCTGTGCTCGTGTCCCAAGAAAGAAATGTGCTCAGCACTTCAGATTTAGTGCTATGCAAGGAGAGTAAGAGGGACATGACAAACTGCAAATATTAGAAAGTTACAGTTGGGGAAACTGCAGAGCCAATAGGTATCACAGCATGTATGTGCCTCATTTGTAAATTTCTGTAAATAAAATAAAATATATCTATATCTGTAGGATATTTTTGCGCACACAATGCATTTTGTGTTCAAAAAATGAAGTATTTTAAAATTACATACTTTAGAGAACATAAAAACTGTTCATACACATACTAATCTCCTGTCTTTCTAAAAGAAAGAGATGAATGTTAAGATATTCTTGGATCAACTCAGACATTAAAGCCTGTGTATTTTCAACCAGCTGTGAATAAGAGGAGCTGACCTGTGTAATTGCTTTAAGTCTGCTTTGGGTATAAACAGCACTAATATGGCCAGACATTTCCAGTAAATGTATAATGGATCTAGAGATGCTTGCTCTTCATGCTCTTTGCAGGCAGCGTTCCTGTCATATACACCATATCAGACAAGACTACTGAAGAACAAAATTCCTGCCATGCCTCCTGTAGGATTATTCTTCATAATAAAATCTGATAAGGTTTCTTTTTAATAGAACCTTCCAAATGTGTGAGCATCACAATTGAAGCAGCATGATAAGAACCAGTTTTAGTCTTCAGTAGGGTTGGGTATCGTTTGGGTTTTTTTCGATACCGGTGCCAAATCGATACTTTTAAAACGGTGCCGGTGCCTAAACGGTGCCTGAACCGATACTTGTTATATATATATATACAGTACAGGTCAAAAGTTTGGAAACATTACTATTTGTAATGTTTTTGAAAGAAGTCTCTTCTGCTCATCAAGCCTGCATTTATTTGATCAAAAATACAGAAGAAAAACAGTAATCTTGCAAAATGTTATTACAATATAACATAATAGTTTCTGTTTTAATATACTTTAAAATATAATTTATTTCTGTGATTCAAAGCTGAATTTCCATCAGCCATTACTCCAGTCTA
>JAFVLL020018898.1:0-27500 GCA_021397915.2 Tor tambroides
TTTTATGTATAATCATTTTCTATTTCTGTTTTAAATTCATTTTAAATCAATTTCTATATCATTTTAAAATTCCTTGTTTTTATTATTTTTAATTCATTGTTTTTATTGCTGTGATTATTATTTTAATGACTATTTCACTTTCTTTTATGTAAAGCACTTTGAATTACCACTGTGTATGAAATGTGCTATATAAATAAACTTGCCTTGCCTTGCCTAATGAACAGGTTTGACTACTTTAGTAATTTCTAAGAGTACAAATCTTAATGTTAAAGCATATAATGATATTCTAGGGAATTGTGTGCTTTTAATATTATAGCAAATTTGATCAGAAAGTGAAACTGAAAAGAATAATTCTATTTCACCAACTCGTTTCTATACACAGGCCTTTATCAAGGCTAAAAGATTGCAAGTACAAAAAGACTTTAAATACAAACAAAACCAAAATTCAAACTTGCAATTAACCAGCAGGAAAGACAGATATACCATCCATCAATCACCATTTGTGTCTTTTAATATACATGGGCAGATATATCTACAATACATATACCTGTTTATAAACACGTGCACATTTGGAAAGGTTTTATATTAAAAGCCTTTATTTAAAAAAATTGTATCAGTGTCTTTTCAACAAAACTTACATCAAAATTGTATGAAAAGCCATAGACTGGCTGGAGCTTTTAATGACCCAACAAATCATAAATCTCTTAAAGGGGAAAACCCCTACCACAAGCAACTAAACATTCTGGAGAAACGTAACAAGCACTGATTGTGAATTAGTCCTTTATTGATAATGAGACATCAGCGATAACACTCAATTGACAATTACATTACAGATAAAAAGGAATAACACTTCATTTATTGATCATTTGCTACATTACATCATGCATGTACTTTTGCATTCAAAGAGGAAAACACAGCAAACAACGGAAAAATGTACAGTAACTGAAAAACACGCTAGAAGTGATTTATGTTGCATACCTCCAAAAGAGCAGTAATCTGTATTTCACCCCTAATATGTTTAATGATTAATTTAACACAACTGATTTGTTGACTGCATTATTGTTAATAAGACCTCAACTAGACTAGTAATGGCAACTCAGGCTGTTTTAAATTAAATAACTGACTCCAGTGATTTGTTTTCAAGTATTTCTTATATGATTCAAACATACACTCTAGAAGTTCTCATAGTGGTGAACAAAATGTGTCTGGTCATGTTTGTTCATTTGCTGGCAGGCCTTCTCAACATTCTTAGTCAGACCGGGAGGACCACAGCTAAACACACCAATCTTCTCCACCTTTAACAAAGAAACATCATCAGTGGTGTACGTGAGATCGATATAACTGTCACACTGATCTAATTAAATGACTTATTAACCTAAAAATTTAAATTACTCCTTTCACAAGATCCCATATGAATCACAGATATTTACTAATACAGGAAGATTTAGAAAAACAGTAAAGGCCTTCCAAAAGTAAAGATAACTATAACAATATGGATAATTATAACGAGAAAGATATTTTTAACGATAACCATAACGATAAAGATAACTATAATTATAACTACAAAAATAACTTTAACGATAACTATATAGCAAAAAAGATAACTAGAATTATGAGGATAACTGTAACGATAAAGATAATTTTAACAATAACATAACGGTAACGATAACTGCAACGATAACTAATGATAAAAATATTGATAGCTATAATGATAAAGATAACTTTAACAAAAAAGATAACTATAACGTTAACATAACTATAAGGATAACTAACGATAAAGATAACTATAACAATAACTACAACAACAACAACGATTAAGATAACTATAACTATAGGGATAACTGTAACGATAAAGATAACTTTAATGATAAACATAACCGTCACAATAAAGATAACTACAACAATAACGACAAAACAACTCTAATGATAATTTTATAGTAATAAAGATAATAATGATAAATATGATGAGAAAGACAACTATAACAATAGATAATGATTATGATAACGATAAACATAACTATAACTACAAAAATAACTTTAATGATAACTATACTACAACTACAACAATAAAGATAACTAGAATGATAACTAGAATTATGAGGATAACTGCAACAATAAAGATCATTTCAACGATAACAACAATAAAGATAACTGTAACAATGATAAAGATAACTGTAACGATAACTAATGATAAAGATAATGATAACTACATCAATAAAGATAACTATAAGGATAACTAACGACAAAGATAACTATCACAATAACTACAACGATAACTATAGCAATAAATATAATAACTATAAGGATAACTGTAACGATCAAAATAATTTTAACGATAAAAATAACCATCACAATAAAGATAACTATAATGATAACTACAACGATAACTACAAATTAACTCTGATAACTATAGCAATAAAGATCACTATAACAATAAATATGATGATAAAGATAACTATAACAATAACTATAATGATAAAGATAATGATTATGATAATTATAGAAATAACTTTAATGATAACATAAAGATAAAGATAACTGTAACTACAGTGATAACTACAAACATAACTTAACGATAACTATAACATAACTTTAATGATAAACATAACCATAACGATAAAGATAAATATAACGATAACAGTGATAACTACAAAAATAACTCTAATGATAACTATAACAATCGCTATTTTGATAAAGATAACTATAACGAGAACTATGATGATAAAGATAACTATAATGATAACTATAATGAAAAAGATAACTATAATAATAATAAATATAACTATAATGTTAACTATGTTGATAAAGATAGCAATAACGAAAAACATAACTAAAATAATGACTGTAACGATAAAGATATTTATAATTATGGCAATAAAGATTACTAGAATGATAAATATAACTAGAATGATAACCATAAAGATAACTATATTAGCGTTCACAACGACACACAGTAATTTACTGTTATTATTATTATAAGGGCATGTTGCAGTTTTTGTCATCTCCCATTTTAAATGCTCAAGCTCAAGCTGATTGGCTGTCAATGTTTTATTGTTCATCAGCTGAAAAAAAAAAACAGTTCTGAAAGTGATTTCCTCTATATTGTTTCTCTGTGTTGTTAACATTGTGGGGCAAACTTTCCTATTCTCATAGAACTAGAATGATTATTAAAAACTTTATTGTTATAGTTATTGTCCTTGGTGCAGTTTAATGGTGAGTCTCCAGTTATTTGGCTTCTGACCTCTGGATGAACTTCCTGTAGCGAGCTGAGAAAAGCCAAAAAGGGTGGGCGGCCGAAGTGTGTGATGGAGCGCAGGCCGGTGAACAGACTCCTGTTCCACACCTTCTGAAAGTGCCGCTCGCAGACATACTTGAGAAAGAGAGAGAGAGGTGATTTTACACCCAACCATAACTTCCTATCAGTTAATCTGCTTTTAATTACGTCACAGTAGTTCAGCGGAACTTACAGTAACTATATAAACCAATAAAAACCTCTTATCATTCTCAGATAAACAATGGATATACCAGCATGGTAGTGCGGAGATCAAATTTTTCAGCCAGCTGTGTGATGTAAATGTGCACTGACACCAGCTCCTGAGCATCCATGTCCTCCACCTCTCTTATGATGTCAGACACCCACTCGAACTGACGCTGTGTCCGTGTCACCCAGATAAAATACACCTGGAGCCGCCATGTTAAGAGTTGTTAAAAACTTAACCATTAATTATAGGACACTGACAACTATTTTTAAAGCTTATATTGTACCTTTTTGCAGTGAAATTTGAACTTGACTGAAGATTTGAACACCAGATCTTTTAAAATGGAAGCGAAGGGTGTGACTCCGATCCCAGCGCCCACCAACACTGACACCTCATAGTCTGTCCACTCCTGATGACCCTCCCCAAACGGCCCATCCAGATACAGCTGTGGAGATTCAGCAGGGTCAAGCTTTCAAATACTGTTCATTTTATCACAAAATTCAAACAATAAATGATAACACTCTTAAATGTGGCACGACAGATCGTTGTAGTGCCTCATTTGAAGCGGCACAACAAAGGATTAATATATTTGAAAATAAATAGCGCTGAATATAATAGTTTTGACGTTCATTTTAACTTCAAATATCATGTAATAAATGCATTGGTATCAGCTGATAAATTTCATATATGTATATATCTATGTCTAAATCAGGAATGGGCAACTTTGATAGTGACAAGAGCCAGAATTTTTTCTCATTTATACCAAGGGGCCAGGGGCCTGATGTATAAACGTTGCGTACGCACAAAATGGGCATAGAAATATGCGTACGCATTTTTCCACGCACATATCGGGATTTATAAAAAATAAACTTGGCGTAAATATGTGCGCACCGTACGGATGCTCTTGACTGTGCGTACGCACTCTTTTTCCTGGAGTAATGAAGTAAACAATGATTTTAAACTGTTTTCATTTCGATACACATGAGATTTGAGATATGAGATTTGCCTGTTTACTTTTTAAAATACTTTGTCAGTGACGCGCGAGTCAGGCAATTGTATTTACACTGCAATAAATGGCTTACCTGTTTCCACTAAAAATAGTTAAGAGATGTTCACATTTTCAGCAATACTACATAAATTTTATTTGATTTGAGTTGTTTAAAACAATTGAAATACTATTTGGTCAGTGGAAAGAATGAGGTCAAGTATATTGTAAAATAGGCTATTTATCTGAGAACTAAACAGTTTTTATGGATATTTAGATATATTTTAAAACATTCTGGATGATTTTGGCAATAAAAATTAATGTGGCACAAATGGCATTTAGTCCTTATCTTATGTTTCCTTAATGTCTTGTACCCTTGACGGTGTTAAACATGGTGTAACGTGGATGGGAATATGCATGGAAATGATATGCAGATGAGGTTATGCATCGTAAAACTAGGCGTTGTATGCTCCATATATGGTGATTTCTGGGAGGAGACGGGGTGGAGATGCACGTACGCACAATCTTCCCCTGACTGGGATTTATAAAGGGATTTTTGCGCATGTTCTGGCGTACGCATGCTTTTATAAATCTGAAAACTTTTGTGCGTACGCAAAATCTAGCTTTTGTGCGTACGTACACTTTTAGGATGAAATCTACGGAGAGTTTTATACACGAGGCCCCAGATCACTAATCCATGTCTACACACCTTTTACGTCGTCTTACTCAATTTCCTTTTTATTGAAGGAAATCAAAGTATAATTAGTGTAATTTGTTTTTAAAGATATTATTAACTATAAATCTTGTGCAGTTATGCTAATTCAGAAGGGAAACTTTGTCGTCAGTTGACGGCAATATTACCCCAACAAGCCAATGTAAACATCTTGATTGCATTGTCTGTAAATTTGCAAAAAACAAATGTACAGAGGTCTTACTTTTTATTAGTGGCCTACAGAACATTCTCAAAACAACCTAAGAGGACAGTTAAAAGGGGCTTATTAAAAAAATATTTACTCCACATGGTAACATAGTATAACTGGGTATCTGCAGGATTTTTAAAATCAAATTTAATACCTTTAAAGACCTTTTTAAAACCTAAACTTAACATTTCAGTCTTTAAACTATTTTTAAGAAAAGGAATGAGTCAAAAGTATGAATTATGTAAGGAATAATTGACGACGGGCCGTTGAATTATTAGAAAAATAATGCACACCCGAGGTGGTGATGCGGCCACGACGCGAAGCGAATTATTTTTCTAATAATTCAACGGTCCGGAGTCAATTATTCCGTTTATACTACGGTTGCCACACCTCAACACATTGATCATATGATATATTTCAAGGGATTCGTCTGGTTTTTGTACTTAAATCGCTATTGTGAGTAGGATTATTTCTTCCGCATCTCATCCATCTCCTCCCTTGCTAATTCCAAAACGTCATTTTAGACCTAGTAACTGAGGCTTGAGCCGTTGATAGTAGACTAATGCAGCTAATAACTAAGTTATATGAGAGAGAGAGAGAGAGAGAGAGAGAGAGAGAAGAGATTGAGTGTGCGTGAATTAGCCTAAAGTTACCTCTCTGAGTCTGTCTCTCATCAGTGTTCGGCAGCTGCGTCCCTACTGGTGAAACTTTAAGTTCATTTTCCTCACGAACAGTGTCGTTGTTACCTCGCTTCGCTTGTGAGAAATGTCATGTTCTTTTCAGCTGCTAAACTATTTACTGACAAAGTCGTCAGAGCAGAGCTAACAACATTAGCGTGTATGTTTTCACGTGTGTAAACTCTGTGTGTGTGTGTCTGTCTGTAAGGGAGAGAGAACGGGAGAAATAGAGTATGTGCTTTACATACATAATAAAACGTAATTTTGCAGCAAAACATGGAACTGATCTGTCGTTTTTATCCCATTGCTTACTATATTTATGTGTTTGGCCAGTGTCGTTGTGGGTTTTGGTTATTTTGTTGTTGTAAGACCTTTTGAAATAACCGAAATCATTTGGCGAAGTGATACGGAACTGTAATGCGGTCAAGAACTGCCTGGAACTACGTTCGCTGTGCGTTTCCCTGAAAATAATTGCACACCTTAGAACGTTCGTCAGCCAATCAGATTCAAGCATTCAACGGCCCCGTAGTATAATATATTAATAATGCATTAGCTTCTTGTCGATCAACTGGTTCACATTTAAAAATATGTAGCAAAAACAGCAGATGGGCTTATTGAAAAATCAAATTCGTTCTCTGCCAGCAGGTTTCACTTTCGGAACGGTAGAATATAGCGGTCCCCTGCAGCGCAGTGCCTGACTTTTAAACGTGCAGCATTTATTCAGTGAAATCACAGTGCACCGTGTATAAAGTTATTGTTTCTCAAAAAAAAAAAAAGAGTTGACTCTGAATCATTGAAACTAGTTGTTTTTAAAACGAGTCCCAAGCCGTTTCATGTTGACGTCAACATGAAACATTAGCCTATTGCCCGCTCACCTCTGGTCTGAATGAAAATGCAAATTCATTCTTTGCCACTAGGCGCCCCTTTTGAAGCTAAAAATAGCCGTTTCCCCGGTAACGCTGTATACAAAGCAGCACTGTGCTCACAAACACAGGCATGATGAAATGAAAAAGAGACCAATTGACCAATCACTGCAGATTAGCGTCACGCAAAGGAGGGGTTTGGAAAAATGAATCGTTGCGCGAATTGTTTAGGAGTCGTTGAGCAAGTAAGGTAAAAATAAATGCATATTATAAGACAATGAAAGTGTTTGACCTTGCATGCATGTCAGCCTGTTGTTGGGGACTCCCAAAACCAAAATATGAATCTTTCATTACCCATAATAGGGGCACTTTAAATTGAAACAATTAAACTGAGGAACCGCGGAAACCCTAAGAACAGGAACCCCCTAAGAACCCACAGTTCAGTGCAAAACATTTCTGTCATGCATTTAGCAAAAAATTTTGTTTACTATGCATTTTAACTTTGAAATTTGAGGCAAGTGCAACTCTGGCATCCACGTTATTTGTGAGCAGTGGTGTGATGGCGATTTAAATGAAAATACAGATTTCCAAACAATCCAAATATGGATATCCCTTCAACTTGGTAAAAAAGATAATCTGTTTACCATCTTGACTGGAAAATACTGTTTTCATGGTCAGTTTTTCATTTTTTATTTGCTAATGTTAGTAAATGTTTACGTTAGAGTGCATGTCCTACTGCACTGTAATTAATAGGTGAGGGGTTGAAAACTAGCTAACTGATGTTAATACTAGTGAGTATTAACATCATAAACTGAAAGCAATCTTTACGTGACTTACTTTTCAAATGTTTTAAAATTGATCATCCGAGTCTACTATAATCCAGCGGGCTGTACTAAAAGACACTGCGGGCCGCCAGTTGCCCAACCCTGATCTAAATGAACCAAACACAAATTGTGTATCCTTGCCTTTGGATATCCTCCAAACTCCTGGAGTTTCTCAGGGGTGTACGCCTCTCGAAGTTTGCTGGTCCAGGGTCCCACTGCACGGATATGAAGGCTGAGGGTCTCCTCATGTGGTGCGGAGGTCAGGGTGAAAGGATGGTACTCATCTGTGCCCAGCGCCAGGCATGCGATACGTACCCACTGTCCTGAGCGGTAGACAAAACCTTGTGGACGCTTAAACTCCAGGTATGTCACATCTGCCAGTTCAGAGAAATTGAGAATCGGGTTTGTTATCAGTGCTACTAGTCCACTTTAGACATTCTACTAAGTAACTTTGCCAGTACATGTCAGCTAACTCTCATTAAAGATTTAGCAGACTGTTATTTTACAGTTAGAGTTCATTTAAGTTCACTTGTAAAGCAAAGTTACTTATAGTCAGTGTTGGGGGTAAGGCATAACAAGTAATGCAAGTTACGTAGTCAGATTACTCTTTCAAGTAACTAGTTAAGTAACGCATTACTTTTAAATTTACAAGATGCAAAGATTAAGTTTACATTGCAAGTTGCTTAAAATTAATGCAAGACACCTCTCCTGTCCCTATGCTGAGACAAGTTGGGAGTACGTGCAGTGGCACTTCCTTCAAGATAAGGCTTATTAATTTAACTTTTGGTGTGAAAGGGCCTTTACAGTTGCCAAAAACATAACTTTTGGGTTTGTTGTTATTAAAAATAAATAAGAAAGCCCAGCTCAAGTGACAAAAAGTAACGCAAAAGTAATGTAATGTATTACTTTTCATAAAAAGTAACTTAAGTAATGCAATTAGTTACTTTTTTATGGAGTAACACAATATTGTAATGCATTACTTTTAAAAGTAACTTTCCCCAAAACTACTTATAGTCAGAAGAATGCCTATTTGGTGACTAACAAAATGAAGTTAATGACTCATAGTTGATGTAAAGTTACTTAAAGTTAGTAGAATTTCTAAAGTTAACTGTCGAAAGATAGTGGTACCTAATTGGTGATTTTAGACATCATTTCATTTTAAAATCAATAAAGTGACTCCTGAATTTGACTCTAGGTTTCCTTTTCTGAGATGCTGTATGATTTCACAGCCAGAGCAATTAGACGTGAACACTTTACAGCACATGACACACCACTGTGTGCTCAGGCCCTTGGAGACTCTTAGATAAAAAGAGCTTTGTGCTGGATTTGCTGAGCGTATTGTCTACCTGAGGGCAGCAGCTCGGCTTTCACCACTGGGATCTCCACCTTCTTCCTGTTTAGGCTGATGAGCTTGTCCAGGAGGAAGAGGAGGCCAGGGGGAATCAGGTAGATGTGAAAGCGGGGTTCCTGAAGGAGGGCGTAGCTGCCATGGATCACTGTCTGTCAAATGAGAGCGATAGAGAAGAAGTCAGTATTCACAGTTCCTGTGACCAATGTGCCCGCCAGACGTGTAACTTTCAAAACAAAACAAAAACAAACAAGACTATATTCTTGTTTTGAAATACAGACAATTATTTTAACTTCAAAACTGGAAAAAAAATCCTAATCTTTTTTTAAAACTTATTTTAAAATAATTATCTTGTTCTCCTACTGTACCTTAGCACACAATACTGAACCTCAAACACTCTATAAAACTGAAAGTAATAGGTGTGTTTTTTTCCTCACCAGTACATAGACGAGCACATATAGGTGGTGTGTGATCCAGAATCCTCTAAAGCTGATGCGTCTGAAATAGTGCGAGGCGAAGACATACATAAAGGCGAAAATCAACAGCAAAAGAACCCCAGTGAGACCTGAAAGAAAAACAAAACAGAGAGATACAGCAAACACACATCTAGAAAAATAATAAACTGACTCTATAAATTTAATCCTGAATATATCAAAACAACATTGACTGTGCCAGCTATACCAGGAACTGTCTTGAAAAACCAGAAGGTCCATTTCATTGGAAGCTCAGACCTGCAAATGATCAACACACAGAAGTTTGGACAAGGCTCCTGCACTAATAGAGATACCCAGCTAACAAAAATATGCTATAAGAACTCTTTATGTTCCCATTAATTTATAAAACGTATAATTTCTGAATGTTCTCAGAACATTAAAAAAATCCAGCTCTGGTTACACAAACATTCCAGGGAACATTCCATTTTAGAATTTTAGCAAACATTATGGGAATGTTACTTTTGAGTGTTCTCTGAACATGAAATATATTAAATATATACACGCACGCATGCGTGTGTGTCTCAAGATTAGGGCTGGGCGATATATCTCATGCGATATGCATGCGCATCTCGTCAGTAAAACCGGTTCCTTGATTAGCGGTAAATCTCCATCACCTGTTTTCAAATGGAGCGGCATTTAATACACGGAGCCGTAGTTCACTGACAAGCTACGCAATATCGCATTCATTATCGAAGGCGATTCATCTCCGATATTGAACGCGATATTGCGTAAGCTTGTCAGTGATCTACGGCTCTGTGTATTAAATGCCGCTCCATTTGAAAACAGGTGATGGAGATTTACTGCTAATCAAGGAACCGGCTTTACTGACGAGATGCGCATGCATATCGCATGCGATATATCGCCCAGCCCTACTCAAGATTAATAGTATGAATTACCCATTGTTGGAGAACACTCTAGGAAACAGGCAGGCAAGTATGCTGAGGTCACTGATGCAGAAAATGTAAACGTTGACCACATGACCCAAACTGTGAATAACTGGCACCAAAAAACAAAAATAAAATATTACATGAGTACATGCATTAATATAATTAATGTGTATAACACATCACTTTGAGGAAACAATACATTACACAATGGAACTCTGAGGCCTGGTAATTAAATGCTTCAGTTGTGAATCACATATGCCATAAACTGCACAAATATGTCTTGACACGCAAAATGTTAAAACATGAACGTGATGATGTAAGGTTCTACTGAATCATATCTGTTTATTTTTTTAAAGGTCACAAGGAAGTTCAAGTGTTAACAGATGCCGTTTTGCACGTAGTGGGAATTTTTCTCTTCTGACCTGAGAGGACAACTGCAGTCATAGCCATGTGGCGGTGAAGGTCAATGGCTGCATCGAATGGGATGTATCTATTGAGAAAAGTCTCTCTGCACTTGGTTATCAGGTTACGGCACACAGTGAGGAGCATGTAGGGAAACAGGAAGGAGATTGCGGCCGCAGAACAGCGAGACACGATCACACCCACCATGGAGGTCTCTGGGATGCCACTGGCATGGGCCTGTAAACCATAATCTACAAACATTGTTATTGGTTTGCAACCATTAGTGCAAATCTCCAGTGTCAAAAAATAGGAACAATTCAACATGATCATAATAAATCAAGTTAGGCCTTAAATATGTACAATACAATATTCAGTGATGAAAACAGAGAAAATATAGGGACTCTTACAGTAGCATCTCTCCAGTGCTAGTCCAGCTGTGATCCCGTATGTAATGACTATGCAAATTATATGTCTTCTGTAGTTTTCTATGAAGCGTTTGAACTGCTGGATGCATTGCTGAACTGGGTTTCTGTTGTAGCGCTCTCTCTGAGGCCTCACGTACACCTTTGGGTTGCTTTGTTCAGTTCTAACAAGGGAAACGAAACATATCACGCTTTAACTAGGGTGGCTTGGCAAAAACAACATACCTTTATTGCTCAAACTTGGGTTGGGTTTTTTTCCAAAGGCTACACTGACACAGTCCTTCCGCCTGTTCTGATTCAGGTGACTATATCTTTTCTAAAAGACTCACAGTTTTATCAATATATGTGACCCTGGACCACAAAACCAGTCATAAGGGTCAATTTTTTGAAATTGAGATTTCTACATCATCTGAAAGCTGAATAAATAAGCTCTGTTAGGATAGGACAATATTTGGTCGAGATACAACTATTTGAAAATCTGGAATCTGAAAATATTGAGAAAATCGCCTTTAAAGTTGTCCAAATAAAGTTCTTAGCAATGCATATTACTAATCAAAAATTAAGTTTTGATATATTTATGGTAGAAAATTTACAAAATATCTTCATGGAACATGATCTTTGCTTAATATCCTAATGATTTATGATATAAATGAAAAATTTATCATTTTGACCCATACAATCTATTTTTGGCTATTTCTACAAATATACCAGTGCTACTTAAGACTAGTTTTGTGGTCCAGGGTCACATATGTGTCTAGCTAGTTAGTAGATTAGACAGACAGATAAATACCAACTAGATAGTTATCTATCTGGCTGTCTTTCTATCTGTTTAGTTATCCACCTGTCTTTGTGCATGTCTATTCAGTTATCTACCTCGCTGTCATTCTAACTAATTAGACAGACAGCTAAAATAACTAACAAGATATACTTAATATAGTTATAACTAACTACAGTAGTCAACATTTGAAGTGGATCAAAAAGTTCATCAAAGTTGTCCTAAGACAAGAACAGGCATTGTTTTTGTTTTAGGACAACTTTGATGAAAGGTTTTGATCCACTTCAAATGTTGACTACCATAGTTGAACAGACAGACAGACAGGTGGATATTTAACTTACTAGACAGAGAAACAGCCAGAAAGTTAACCCAAGTTTGAGAAATAAATAGACAGAAAGACAGTCAGGTAGATAACTAGTCAATAAATGACTAATTAATCAGACCGACAAGTGGATAATTAACTTGACAGAAAGAGAGCTGTATAAATAACTTAATATTTAGATATACAGACACCTGGACAAATAAATAACTAGACAGAAAGACAGCCAGTTAGATAACTAATTTGTCAAACTGACAGGTGGATGACTAAATAACTAGAAAACAGCCAGCCAGCCAGCCGAACTAACCGGACAGAAAGACAACCAGAGATATAACTATTAACAGACGGATAACTTACAAACTAGATAGAAAGACAGATAAGTAGCTAATTAGACAGACAGATAGGTGGATAATTAACAAACTAAAGCCAGCCAGATAGATAACTAATTAGAGAGACAGATAGGTGGATAAATAAATAAATAAATAATTTCTCCACATTTCTCAATAGCCAACAAATGATGGGTTTCAAAGGCTTAAATCTAACACCTAGCTGAGCTCCTAATGACCATAGACATGTCAGAACATGTTACATAATGCAACACATGCTCTAAAATGACCACGGCAGAGATATTATATATTAACGTCTCACTTCTTGATCTGTCTTTGACGAAGTTCCTGGTCTTGATCCCCCTCAGGCCTGTGAGTAAGCTCTTCCACTGCTGATGAGCTACGAAGGAAATCAAAAAATCTATTTAGCTGTATTAATGTCTGCTCATTTAAAATGAGTTTCATGTTATATCATTTTTCTTTACCTATTTTTCTTAATGAAAGATACTCGCTGTTGTCTGGCTAGTTTTTTCTTACCAAGTACCTCCATGCCTGAGAATACATGAACAACAGTGTCAAAGTAAAATGCCTGTGTGCTGGGTGTACTAAAAAAAATATAGAGACATGGGGGATTAGAACATAAAGAAAAATGTATCCCTAACCTTTAATATTGAGCTGAGCTGAATGGTCTCTCAGCAGAAAGTGAAAGTCCTCCCAGGAGAAGCAATCTTTGTTGTAAAGACCAGCTGCCTGAAGCATAGCTGCTATGCCATCATCAGCCTGACTGTTAGATAGAGCACTTCCAGAGATATCAATGAAAGACCTGGATGAAACAAGAGGAAAAACTGACTTGAAGTAAAAAGAAGTCTTTCAGAGGAACTTTATTGACTTGCAAAAGTATATCATCTGAATCTCAAAGTTCAGGTTATTATCAAAGAATCTTTGCACAAAAGACTTTTGTTCTCTACAAGGCTCAAAAAACATCAGAACCAACCTGAGTAAGGAAGTGAACTCTTCCTTAGACAAGAAGCCATCTTCTTTAATGTCATGCATTGAAAACAGAAGCTTGGACTTCTCCTCGGGAGTACCTGGATTTGAAAGGCAAAAACAGCAAACATTGTAACACTCTTACCAACATAACCTAGTTTTACCATAACACTGTAAAACTGTAACATCCTAACAACATGAGGTAACTTTGTAGCATTGTAAAATCATAAAACTGTAACATCATAACACTGTAAAATTGTAACAAGCTAACTTTGTAGCAATGTAGCATCTTAACAATGTAACATCATAACATCGTAACAGTGTAAAATTGTAAAACTGTAAAATTCTAACAACATAAAAAGGTAACTTTGTAGCATTGTAACATTCTAGCATCATAACACTGTAAAATTGTAAAACTAGCATCTTGACAATGTAACGTTTCAGCGTTGTAAAATCAGAAAACTGTAACATTGTAACATCATAACACTGTAAAATTGTAACATCCTAACAAGGTAACTTAGTTATCTTAATGTATCTCAATGTACATTCATGTATATTAAGATACATTAAAATAACATTAATGTTAACATCATAACATGTTAGATTAAGATATATTAATGTATCTTAATGTAACATTGTAACACCGTAAAATTGTAAAGCTGTAATATTCTAACAACATAAAAAGGTATTATTTTAGCATTGTAACAATATAATATTGTAACATCACAACACTGTAAAATTGTATAACTATAATATCTTAACAATGTAACAAGGTAACATTGTGACATTGTAAAACTGTATCACTGTAACATTGTAAATTCATAACACTGTAAAATTATAAAACTGTCACATCCTAACATTGAAACAAGTTAAATTTGTTAAGCAATTTAACAAGTTAACATCTTAACCGTGTAATATTGTAACATTCTAACATTGAAACATTTTAAAATTGTAAAACTGTAACATCCTAACAACATGACAAGGTAAATTTGTAGCACTGTAACATCACAACATTGTAATGTAGTATTTTAAAATGGTGACAACAACATGCATTTAAAGACTGAACTGCAATACAATACAAAAGATCTGAACAACCTCACCTCTCATGAAAATGACAATAACATCCAGGAACTCCTGAAAAGAAAGGTATCCGTTACCGTCCTTGTCAGCTAGTGTGAACATGGACTCTACAAAGAGCGAGTCAGGCTTCAGACCAAGCACACTGGCGAATTCAACTCGTGTGAGCTCACACTGTAAAGCTTCTCTGGTCCTATTGCTCAAGTCTCCTGCATCACTTTTATCAATGTCCAAGACCTGGAGTCAAAAAACACTTGTAAGAGACTACCTCTTGACTTTGTGACACTCAGTGGACGACCTTGTAGACATATGAAGAGACAACAGAAACGCTAACCTTTGAAAAAGCATGCTTGAAGAACGTCTCCACAATCTTTTCCCTCTGTGCTCTGGTCACTGCATCTCTGAGAATCTCTTTCTCACTCATTTCCATCACATTTAGACTCTGAATTCTACCCTCCAGCTCAGAGCGCAGGTGACTCAGGAACTTTGACCTCTGGCCAGCGTCCTCAAAGAACAAAACCTTTTGGACAGAAATTCAGCAACTTAATGTCTCATTGACCATCAGTTCTATTAGAATGAACTACCAAATTCCTACCAGATCATACTCTTTGGGGATCTTCAAGAGCAGAGCACGATGCTGATGGTCATTGGATATTAACACATTCAGGTGGTCTTGATTGCCCAAGTTGTGAGAACAGAGAAGAGAGCCATTCTCATCAAAGGTCTGGAACACTGTATTCTCGTCGAATGCAAGTGCCACTTGTCGGGGTGCTGTATTGAGCCCCAACCACTCTTTGGCTGAACGAAAAAAGTAAAACACAATTATAGAAGTTAATGAACTCATCTTCACTGGCATTTCAGACCAATGTGACACTGCATGTGATGTTACTGACCAATAGTTTCGTGTGCAGGTTTCTTGTCTGTGGTGGAACCTCTGAGCTTCTTTTGGAATCGTCTGTATCTGGCTGTCCGGACATGAGCAACTACACAAGCTACTATGTAGCTTACTGTCGAGACATTAACATTTCAATTTTTTTTAAACAAAATTTAAAAAATAATGAAAATACTATACATAATTATTATTATATAAAAACTGTATTATTTATATAAAATGATATATATAAAATACAATTATTTAAAAATATATAAATAATTGTAATTATTTTAATTATTTTAAATGAAAATTTACACAAAGTTTACGCTAGTTTAATAAATAAATAAATAAACAAACAAACTAACTAACAAATAAATAAATAAATAAATAAATGTTGTTATATATTTTGTTATATGTTATATATCTTTTTTAAACAAAATATGAAAATATATAATTATTATATATAGTTATATAAAATACTATTATTTATATAGAATTTTATAAATAAAATACTATCATTTAAAATTCTACTATTATTTAACATTTTAATTTTTTAAATTATTGTAACTGGAAAACAATTTACACAAAGTTTAAACTAAATAAATGAATGAATGAATGAATGAACGAATGAATGAATAAATAAAGTTATATATTTTTACTTTGAAACAAGAATAACGTTCCAATCTTTTTTTCCCCTACTTTATTTGTACATTTTCAACTATTACAAAATTTTCAATTACAAAAATACAGTTTAAATAGCATTTTAACACGACTATATATAAAGAAAGGGGATCAGAATAAAAGTAAGAAACTACCAATCTTTTTTAAACAAGATATGAAAATACATAATTAGTGTTATATAAAAATACTATTATTTATATAAAATACTATATATATATATATATATGTATAAAATACTGTTATTTAAAATTCTAATAAATAATATAATTTTTAATACTATTATCTAATAAATAATACTAATAAAATATTATATAATAATTATTATTGTTTTAAGAAAATATATAATTATTATTATTATATAAAATACTATTACTTGTGTTTCACATTTTTCTTTTGATTTTTCTTTTTTGATTCAATAATTAATGCAATAAACAAACAAAATAAAATTCCAGATAAAATGAAGTTGTCTATAAATTAGTTCTGTCAAACGATTAATCGCGATTAATCGCATCCAAAATAAAGTTTTTGTTTACATAGTAAATCTGTGTGTACTGTGTATATTTATTATTTATATATAAATACACAACCATGCATGTATATATTTAAGAAAAATATGTTATGATTATATATTAAATATATTTATATATAATATAAATTATATGAATATAAATATATACATGTAAATACATGTAAATATTTTCAAAATATAAACTGTATGTGTGTGTATTTATATATATATGATAAATATACACAGTACACACAGATATATTATGTAAAAAAAAAACTTTTATTTTGGATGCGATTAATCGCGATTAATCATTTGACAGAACTACTATAAATATATTAAATTGTAATTTAATTATAATTTAACTACAGCACACACACACAAAAAATTATGAATGACACTGACCGACAGGAAACAGGAAGAGTACTACCACCGTTATGCCAAAACCAGCTTTGCTGCTGTTGTCAAAGTAACTCATAGAGGAGGCCTTTGTGCAGGGGTGAAGATCAGAGGCTGTGATTGGCTGAGGCTGGGGGCAGGGATCACCTGCACAAGAAGTGCAAAATAAACAAATCACAGCTTTATAATACGATATTTTGTGAATATGCTGATGCTTGTGGGTAGCTTATTACCGTTCACCCAGAAGAACACATTCTTTTGAATGTCGCCCTCCTCTGCACTGGTAACGTCCAGAAGGACATCATGAAATGTGGTGTTACGTATGGCTTGGATCTCCTCCTCAGTGAACAACCTGAGACGAAAAATATTTTTCAGTATTTAGTGTGCTCATCTGACTAAACTGACATGCTGGTTTTTTAAGTAATCATCAAAGGAAAATGTTTCACCCATTTTGTTTGTTCTCAAACCAGAAGCGGTCAGCGTTCCTTATGCGTTCAAGCTGGTCCAGGATGATGGCGGAAAACACTGGACCTGGTCCTTCCTGTGATTCCAGTAGCCCGCCAACAAATAGATCTAATCTGGAGGTATCATTTTCATATAACTCTGCAAGATCCCTTAACAACTGAAAATCAGTGAAATGGGATTAAAAGAAAGAACAAGAACATTAAAACTATTATCTGAACAAATAAGTGGTTGGGTGATGGGCAATCTGGGTATTTGTTATTTGAGAGATTCTTGCAGATGGCTGAAGCAGCACCTGTGTGTTATTCAGTTTAGGGTTGATCTCGTCCCAGCTGTTGACCGGCCGCATGTTGAGTGACTCTCTGATCTGGTTATAACTGGGAAGCCCAAAATCACGCCCCCTCTGGATGGTCAGAGCCACTGCATCAGAGCGCGAGAACCGCAAGGGGCCATACATGTAGTCTAATGGAGAAAAAGAAAAGAGAAGATGTGTCAAACAGTAGATTTTCTTGACGTCATTAAATTAATTGAAAGAAAAAGCAACCTCTCAAATCCTCGACAATGATGTTGTCCTCTCGCTCAGCGATCTGAGAAGCCATCCCCATTATTAGCTCATCTACATCCTGACTGGACTGCAGGTTTGGATTCTAAAAGATATATAACTTGATGATATAGCAATGTAATTTTTTTTTTTTTATCTTATATCATAATTTTATTGTAATTTAAAAAAAAATAATTTCCAAACAGTAATTTCTAAACAAAAATTGTATTTCAACTAAATTCTTTAGGGCAAAATTAGTCAAAATTTTAGTAAAGTCACAGTGTTTAAAATTTTAATAACCCGGTTGCATAATTCAAACCAAACCCCATTTGTGAGGACTCACATTTCGGTTCCAGAAGGTGTTGCATAAACGCAGACCAGGAGATTTACTTGCATCGTTGTTCACGGCACTTTTGTAGTGGCACATCCTGTTTCTGAATCCCCAAAATCACATTTTAGCACAATTTTAGAAACAACTGAAGATTTAATATGTACACTACTGTTTGAAAGTGTGGGATCATTTTATTTATTGTATAAATATTTCTTTCTTTTACTTTTAAATTACTTTTATTCGGCAATCAAAATTGCATTAAAACGTCTAAATACATCAACAGCGCTTTATAAGGATTAAAATAAATTCAGTTTTAACATTTTAAAAATGTTTTCAACTTTACAAAAGTGAGAAATTTTAGAAATGTACCTTTTATATACACCAGGTGGTGCAAGAGTCAGTCCAAACCTCACAGCAGCAGCTTCAAACTCAGCAGAGATCCCTGGATCGACGTATTTCTGATAACCTGCAGAAAGACGGTGTTGTGTGATTCAGCTCATATTAGCTCATATTTTTCATTAAACGCTGTTAACAGCAGAAATGACATCCTTGGCATTTGTTAACCTGTAATGACGTAGATGCCAATGACATGCTGTCAACTGCAAAGCCAACTGCATTTTATGCAAACCATGAGAAAGATTTTAACAGACCACAGATTAGTCTTGTGTAGTCAAACTTTTGACCTGTCTGCCCATAATGGCCACTTAAACAGGAAGAGACCATCTGACCCAAAGAGTTCATTTTGTTTAATACACCACAATAATAGACTAATTTAATTTTACATTTTACATTAATTAAGTGTAAAGTGGGATGTTCTGTTCAGCCTGTAGATATTAAAAATCAGGATATTAATACCATTTTGGAAACATCAACAGGTGGCTATGTTCTATGTATGTTACCAAAACTTGTATCATAAATATTGCTTCATTACCTCGAATTATGATATATACATACATATATCATAATTTTATACACTATAATTACATAAATGAACTATTTGGTTTAACTATAGTCAAACCAAAAATTATTCAGACACCAGATATAATTTTTGATATTTTTTTTACTAGTGGGTGCAGGACACTATAGTTCATTTATGTAAGTGAGGATAGCAAAATAAAGTAAACTGTGACATTTTATAACCAAAAATTCTTTTGTACCCCAAAATACACACACACACACACACACACACACATACATATATATATATATATATATATATATATATATAATGTGTGTGTTTGTGTGTGTGTATTTTGGGGTACAGTATGTCACAGTTTACTTTATTTTGCTATCCTCACTTACACAAATGAACTATAGTATCATATATATATATATATATATATATATATATATATATATATATATATATATATATATATATATATATATATAATTTTATTTATATAAAAAAAATTAATAAAAGTTAATAAAAAAGGTGATACCTTTATCATAATGCAACTGGCTATATTAATTGAAATTACAAATATAAAATAATTAGTAATATGCGCTAAAATACTAGGAAGGTTAAGTGAATGAAACTTAAATTGGAGTGTGACCTTCAGACGGTCAGTGAACGGACTGTGGTCAGTGGGTGTGCCGTCTGAGACTTAGACAAACCACAGATTACATGAGCATGTGCACATTCACACACGCGCACACACACACACACACACGCACACAGAAATCTCACCTGGATAAGAACTCACTGGTGTTCCCAGGTAGGCCGGCAGCCACTCATAAAATGCTATATTCTGAGGAAAGATTGATCATCAAATCAGAAATAAGACTGATATATCACTATATTCATACACCAGTATTCAAAGGAGATATTAAGTGCAGGATACTGCGTTACACCCCTCCAAATTGGCACCTGTTACATGATATGAGTCAGTAATAGAGGACTATCTGCTTTACCTGAAATGTGGCAATAACCCTCTTTCGGGCATTTTGGAAAAGCTCTTCGTCTGACCAAGAGAGGTGTTCCTTATGCAGTTTGGAGGCCAGGTAATTGTGGTAACGAAACCAAATAATTCCCTCAGTGACTGTAAAGATGTTCTCATTGGCCCAGGCATTCCCAAACTCTGAGAACACACAAAACCAGCAGCTGAAAACCACAACTTGCAACATTTCTATAATCGCTTAATCTTTAACTTAATTTTTTTTTTTTATGTGAGTACTAAAACTATGCAAAGTGAAAAGTCATTTCATTGTACTTTATTACTTAATGTTAGAGAACACAGACGCAGTCAGATCATCTCCATAATGACCAGCGCAATCTACCAAGAGCAGCGCAATTTACCGCCTGCTTTAAGACATGCTATTTTTTGGCGTTAAATAATGGCGCAAATACCAGTAATTTGACGAGCACTAATGTTAGTAAATCGCGTTGCGTGATTCATTTTAATTCTCTCCTCCAATAAATTTTGCATCTAAAAGGGAAACTCCTACAAATGCATATTCAACAAGGTCAGGCGCAAACATACAGTAACTGTGTCCAGCGCTAATTCTTCACTGCACGTCTTTAGTAAATCCTGACAGTACTATTTTAACGGCAAAAGACGGTTTGCGCTGGCGCAAGCTGTTAGTAAATCTGTCCCTAAGTGTACTACAGCTTAAAGTAGCTGCTCCATATCTTACCATAGAGCTCCTGTGAGCCGGGGCTGGTGCTGGGGTCTGGTGCACTCCACATGAGGTAACCACTGCTGCTGCGCCGGGGCATGTCCTGTGAGAAGCCTGGCGCCAGCAGTCCTTTGGAAAACGCTCTCAAGGCATCACACCGTGAGCTGGACGATCCATAGATGGAGCTGCCATCTATCCATGCTGTCACGTGATTCACCTGAAATTAATTATGTGTAAATCAAAAACTCAGCGGGTCCCTTATAAATCCATTTCGCTCTATTGTGTACATACGCACCTGTGTGCGGGGATTGTTGGGACTATTGCCTGTACTCGGATCCCATTCTGCTCTCTGGAACTGGAGCAGGACCGGTTGCGAAGAGTTAGTGCCAAAGACAGGATCTTCTTTTTGGACTTTAATATGCATGAACTCAGGTGGGCAACCAGGTCTTCGGGATTCTGAGATCTCAGACCACACATGGTAACCTAATGTAGTAACAAAGAGCATGTGTTAAAGTGGCTATCATGAGGAATCAAATTCTTCTAGATCCTTTACAAAAAGAGGTCAATATTAGGAAAACATCTACTGAAATCCTTGAAGAAGTCTGAAAAGGGTTTTAAAATTCTTCATAGAATAATATAATACCAGCGTATCTGATCCTATGATGCTGGTTTTGCCAAATCATTCAACGCTCCAGTTACTCCAACAGTCACTGAACTGAGAAAACAGTTATGGCTGAAGACCGATGAGCCGGTGATACGGCCCAAATGAAAGTTTTTATGGCTTCTCATTGCTTATGTAAAAAGGTGAGCTGAAGAAGACTGTTTCATTTACTTCATATGCTTTAGACATGTAAAACATCCATGTTTCACATCATTATTGGGTGCTTTAATAATATATTTGCACATACATTACGTCATTGCGAACCAGTTGGCAGGGAAAAAAAAAAAAATCAGATTTCCCTGTTATGTCACAGGTAATAATGTTGCAAATAATGTTCAGTTTCTTCCACAGACTGATCGTTTCGATTCATAAGACCGCTATATATATCGTCAAGAGCCACGGGTATTAATTTTGTGTTCCCTGATTTGCGTTTTTGACTCTCAAAATAACGGTAACCGCTGACTTCATCAATCATAGGACTGTGGTTTCAACTAAAAATCTTCTTCACTGTTCTACTCAAGAAAAAAGTCAGCTACATCTAGAAAGGCCTGAGGGTGAGTAAATTAACCAATTTTCATTTCTGGGTGAACTTTAACTTGTGAACCTCTGCAGCTAAATTTACATACAGCCAAATAATCTGTTTATTGATGGTATGATAGCTCAGTCAGACTGAAAAGCCTTCAGTGAAACACCTCAATCAATCCAACTGAGCTTGAGCCAACTGAAATTTCAATTAGATTGAAAGGGGTGGTGTAAACCTGAAATAATCCAATCAACAGGAAAAAAAAGCACATAAACACTTGAATCTAACTATTTTCTCAATCATATTAAAAAATAAGTGCTATTCCACTTCCAGTCTGTTTTGTGAATGAATCATTTTCATGAAATATCTGACTCAAAAAGATGACTGATTCCTTGTAAACTGGACATCACTACTCCTCTCAAAGACTCCAGTGAACACACTTAGGAGAACCAGGGTGGATTTATAACAGTCTGACTGAACCCATAAGAAAATAATACAGTGAAAGAGCAATTTTATAGTACTTTTACATCTGTTTTGAAGCTTGAAGTTTCCAGTCCTCATTCACTGTAATTGCATGAAACAGAGTAACTAGCGTAGTCTTTAAAATTTTGTTTTTGTTTCAAGAAAGAAAGGACTGGAACAGCATGAGGGTGAATAAAATGTACAATTTTTATTTTCATTGGGTGAACTATCCCTTTAAGGTAAATTACACTCAGGATGCCTTTATTAAAAATGTCTTTAAAGGATGTGAAACTATAATTAAAGGGCTGGCTCTTCAATCAACAGATCGCACCTTGCTAATTGAAAGCGTCACTCACCGAAGGCCACAGAGAGAACGCTTCTGTTCCTGTAGGACATGAGACCGGACTGGCCACTCATGGCTATGTTGCTTATTTGGCGAGGGTTGGGCAGGTACGGTTCCTGTCGGGGCAGGTAAACGCCATCTGTGTACTGCGCCGGAAAGAGGCGGACCAGTGCTGCGTCTGTAGGGATAATATCCTGATGTTTTTTTCTTTTTGTAAAAAGCCTAAAAAAGTATTCATTCACTCACCTGCAGCCCCTCGATCATGATCTGCCAAATTATTGTACCACCCATCATACCTTTGAACTTCCCAGGTAATGGCAGAATTGGCACCTGTTTGATTCAAAATCAAAAGACATTTTTCAACACTATAATAAATGTGAATCATCATATAATGTTAGTTAATGACATATTCATTTATTTCATGCACATTCAGGCAATTCTTAAAATATATCTAGGATTTTTCTAGGATTCAAAATCCAATTTACATCCTAAAATGTCCCTCAAAAAAGTTAAATACAAGAATGGTTATGATGTGAAATAAATAAATATTGATGATTAAAGAAAAAAAATAACCAAAAAAGCTATTTTGTGAAAATGTTTTGCCAATACTTTTTTATTGCAAAATAAAGGAAAATATTTTTGAATAACCTAGAAGTACAGTTTATTGAAACACTTCATAGTAACTTTCATGAACAACAATAACTCATATTAGTATGTTACATAATGTTTAACACATTTAGTCAATGAATAGTTTAATGAGTATTTAAAAAGCTGGAAATTCATGTGTTTTCATATATGCACAGAGACCAGAAAATAGGCTTACTGTAATTTTTCTGATTAAAACTGCATTAAAATTTTATTAAAAATATAATCAAGTGATGCAAGGGGGTTCAAAATATACTAAAAGTAGTTTTATTATTTCAAAATGCAATAGATAGATAGATAGATAGATAGACTGTAAAAATGATTTTTCAAAGTTGTAAATAAAACAAAGATTACTGGAGTAAATTCCACACAAAAATATTATTATATTCTTTTTACTTCAAAATTTCACATTAAACTCAATGTTAATTGCCATTTCTTTGTGAAATTTAGCCTACTAACAATTTCTAAATGAAAATGGTTTCAACACCATTTTTTTCAGTGTAGATAGATACACATAGACATCTACTCACCAATAGCTTGACAGAGAACAGACAGTGCAGTTAAAGTTCTCCAGAGTACCTCACATAAACCCATTCTTGCAAAGCAGTGAAGCACTTCTTCACCTGAACAAGAGCACTTCACTTCAGACTAGAGAAAACTGCTGTGTGTACAAGCAGACACAACTTTCCTTTAAGATTGACAAATCGGGAACTTTAGAGCAAATTAAAGTAATTACAATGAAAAAAGAGTCACGCCTGTCTACAGAATAGCTGACCTCACCTGTCCGCGAATAGATCGGATGGGAGCGAAAATAAAAGGAAGAGTCAGTGACGGAATGAGAGTCCGACCCACATCCACACCTGTCTGTTTCACACTGAGTTTATGTTAAAGGGCTGGTCATGAACGGTTGACACCTTTCTTGGGGAATACCAATCAATGCAAATCAAAGCTGTTATTAGGAAGTGCGATCCTTTAAAAGATGAGCGCCGAGAGGATCTTATTTTCAGAACACATATTTTTCCGTGTTGTTTTGCGGCTCTCGTTGCGTCCACAGGTGAGTGAGTTGCAATGCTGCATTGTTGGGTAGAGATTTCTAAATGTCTTATCAAATAACATCCAGTTCTGTGAGACTTTAAAGGAAGATCCGATGTCCTTTGATTTACGGTTATCAAAGTATCCTCATTCACGTTAACAATCACTTCGAGGTGCGCTTACCTGGACCAGGGATCATTTGCATTATAACGGGGTGATGTACGAGTAGCGTTTTCTGTGTTATAGATGTATTTTTCGTCATTTTAAAGATTTTAACGACGGATCTTATGTGTGAAGATGTGTGAGAGAGATGGGAGTTGCTTCCGTCTTAAAAAGTACATTTGTTTTTAAGCATTTGTTTAAACAGGGATGAACTAAACGTTTTACCGCTAAAATAAGAGCACTAATTTCACTTGGCCATAGTCACTTGCGAAAGACTGAATAGAAATAACGCAGGTTTCTCAAACATGGACGATATTTCAGCGAAACTCAAACTGTCATTAGTTAGCCTCTTTTACAGATTCACATATCACAAAAACTAAAAACGTCTAAGAAAGTCAACTTTTCTAGGGGCGGGCAAAATCAGCTCGAGTACGGGTTTCGCTAGACGCACTTCATGGACCCTAAAATTTCGACCCCCCTGAAAGTCACTGTAATTCGCACACTAGACTGTTATCTGCAATCTTCAGGTAACTGAGCCTCTGGCCAACACTGTCCTGCTTTCAGCTCTAGTTCTCGCCTGTGGAGGGAAGATGACTTTCTACGATGGCATTTACCCGTTCTACTCGCTACAAAGGAGCCCGTTCATCATCGACATCAGCCTGCTGGTCGTGATCCTGGTTTTCTCGGTTCTGGTTGTCAGTTTCCTCTTCATTCTACCGGGAATACGTGGCAAATCGGTGAGTGAGTTGGATCAGTTTGTCTAGAACGCTTTTTCTATATCTACAGCTTTGTAATCAGGATCAATGACAAATGTGAGATGACAGAGGAGAGATCTTTTAAAATACTTGCCGAGCTCTTCAAAACCTAATCGCTGTATTCATAATGGTTTCATATTTTTGAAAAACTTTTATGCAATTAAAGTGACTCTAAATCACTTTACATGTCAAGTATAGTATTTCATATTAGTAAAAGTAATTATTTATTTATACAAATGTTTTTTTTTTTTTTCAGGGACATATAATACATTTCTATGTTCTTTTTTAATTTCAGGGTCTGTACAGTAACACCAGTTAGACTGGGGTGTTTTTGTCAATTTAGATGACATTTTTTGTGACCTTTGTTAATTCATAAACCTAGTGTCAAGTCTTTTACATCCGCTCAGTCAAAGGTGTAGAAAAAATTGCAAAGAATTTGTGTTAATATGTGAAAAAAAAAAAGAATATTAAAGTAAAATATCCTCTTTTTCAGAGACTGTTCTGGATGTTCAGGATAATAATTAGTTTATTTATTGGAGTTGTTTTAGTAGGTGAGTATTTCAAGTATTTTTTTTAATAAGCAAGTTCATAAGGAAATGTAGTAGCTGTTGCAAGATGTGTTTATATTGGCCTCAAAAATATTTCCCTTTAACATGAATTTAAAATGCATGAATTGCATTGCATTAAACAACAAAACGCTGCTAGAGCTTTTCACTTAACTTCGCCAGTTTTTCCAATGACGTTTAAAAAATCAAGGTAATAACCAGAGAGTGTCTTTCATTAAATTTAATTGGTTTGACATATTTGTTATGTAATGCAATAGCATTCATACAAGTGAGTGTAAGAGTCTAAAAATTTAACTGGAATTTAACTCGTTATCTCATGCCATTACATTGTGTAACATAGCCTACATTTTCATTCCATGACCTTCTTGTCCACTCCAGCATTGAATTTTACTGGAGACTGGGCTGAAGCCAGCGTGAAGGCCAACGCCACCTACAAATCCTTCAGTAATTCAGTAGTATCTGCTGAGGTGGGACTTCATGTGGGGCTGTATGGCATAAACATCACACTCAAAGGTAAACCATATGAGTCATCAATGTTTTTGGTCTAATTTTCGAGAAGATTATGACTCCAATTCAGGTTTTATGGGGTCTTTCGATATCTGTTCCAACAGGTGAACCAGTATCGCAGATAAATGAGACCATTGACTACAACGAGATCTTCAGGTGGTCGAGTAACGTGGATGAGGAGTACGGTGATGCGCTGGAGCGAGGTCTTCCCAACCCCATCCTTTACATCGCAGAGAAGTTCACACGCAACAGCGCCTGCGGCCTCATCTACCAGTACAGATACTCAGGCCGCTTTGCCTCAGCCAATCTGTGGTAAACCAACACAGACACCACCAATGTCTTACTGTAAAGAAACTCTGTCTTATTCAACAAATGCAAACAAGCTAAAGTACAGAATGGCCTTCTCCCACAGGACGGCTTTTTGCTGCTGGCTGGTGGCCAATATCCTCTTCTCAATGCCTGTCATCCTCTACGCCGGTTACATGATGATAGCCACGGCCGCTTTCATCTTCTTCTCCATGGCTTCCTTCTCAACCATATTCAACGTGACCACATGTGTCTTCAGTATAGGTGCAGAGTCCTTAAGGACAGACTACAGCCATTCCTTCTGGATCGCTTTGGCTACGGGTAAATGCTCCTTATGGAAA
>JAFVLL020018898.1:32500-65619 GCA_021397915.2 Tor tambroides
CAGGCACAATTTTTATTATTTTAGCTATTGACCAAAACATATTCAAGTTACAGTTAAAGGGCTTAAAGTACACACTCTGAGCTTTAATTTAAGGGTATTCTCATCAAAATTGGAGGAAAGGTTAAGGAATTACGGTTCTTTAATATGTACCTTTTTTTATATATGCACCTTTTTTTCAAGAGACCATAATTAATTGGACAGTTGACTCAAAAGCTGTTTCATGGACAATTGTGGGCTATTCCTTCATTTTTTCTACATCAATTAAGCAGGTAAAAGGTCTGGAGTTAAATCTAAGTGTGCCATTTGTATTTGGAAGCTGTTGCTCTGAACCTACATCATGCGGTCAAAGGAGCTCTGCATGCAAGTAAAACAATTGTTAGGCTTCAAAAACAAAAGAAATCCATCAGAGAGATAGCAAGAACATTAGGAGTGGCCAAATCAACAGTTTGGTACATTCTGAGAAAAAAAAGAACACACTGGTGAGCTCAGCAACATAAAAAGGCCTGGACATTCACAGAGGACAACAGTGGTGGATGATTGGATGATCCTCTCCATGTAAAGAAAAACCATTTCACAACATCCAGCCAAGTGAAGAACACTCTCCAGGAGGTAGGCGTCTCACTGTCAAAGTCTACAATCAAGAGAAGACTTCACCAGAGCAAATACAGAGGGTTCACCACAAGGTGCAAACAAGGCCAGATTAGACTTTGCCAAAAAACATCGAAAAAAGCCAGACCACTTCTGGAAAAGCATTCTTTGGATGGCTGAAATTAAGATCAACCTGTACCAGAATGACGGGAAGAAAAAAGTATGGAGAAGGCTTGGAACAGCTCATGATCCAAAGCATACAACATCATCTGTGTGAAACATGGTGGAGCAGTGTAATGGCATGAGCATGCATAACGTCCAGTGGCACTGGGTTACTGGTGTTTAGTGCTGATGTGACAGAGGACAGAAGCAGCTGGATGAATTCTGAAGTGTATAGGGATATACTCTCTGCCCAGATTCATTCAAATGGAGCAAAGTTGATTGGGCGGCACTTCATAGTACAAATGGACAATGACCCAAAACATACAGCAAAAGCAACCCAGGAGTTTTTGAAGATAAAAAAAGTGGAATATTCTGCAATGGCCAAGTCAATCTCCTGATTTCAACCCGACTGAGCATGCATTTCACTTGCTCAAGACAAAACTAAAGGCAGAAAGACCAACAACAACTGAAGTCAGCTGCAGTAAAGGCCTGGCAAAGCATCACAAAGGAGGAAACCCAGTCTCTGGTGATGTCCATGAATTCCAGACTTAAGGCAGTCATTGCCTGCAAAGGATTCTCAACAAAATATTTAAAATGAACGTTTTAGGTATGATTAGATTTATCTGTCCAATTACATTTGAGCCCCTGAAAATGGGGGGACTGTGTATAAAAATGGTTGTAATTCCTAAGCATTTTATGTTATATTTTTGTTCAACCCCTTGAATTAAAGCTTAAAGTCAGCACTTCAATATCATCTTGATTGTTTCATTTTAATTCTATTCTAGTGGCATACAGAGCCGAAATTATGAACATTATGCAATTTCTAATATTTTATAACAGTGTGTCAGCGTCCCAAAACTGCTGTCATTACCATAAGAGATAACTGAATTTTTCCAAAATAGTTTCTGTTTTGTTATATCAGGATTTTCACGTCATGAAACGGTGAATATGAGAGTAGTTTAATTAAACATCATTAAAAACAAAAAGCTGAGAATTTTTAATTAGAGGCAGTCAATTTGAAAGCTAATTATATAAACTCACACACTAGTGGTGCAAAGTTTAGAATAATTAAGGTTTTTTGAAATACAGTAATATAAAATACAGTAAAAACATAAATATTGTGAAATATTATTACAATTTAAAATGCCTGTTTTCTATTTGAATATATTTTAAAATATATTTTTTTCCTGTGATGCAAAGCTGAATTTTCACCATCATTACTCCAGTCTACAGTATCACATGATCCTTCAGAAACCATTCTTATATGCTGATAGATGGATAGATAGATAGATAGATAGATAGATGTAAAAAAATTCATACAGTATTAATATAAAAATAATAAATATTTTTAAAAATTAACGTTTACTTAGAATCAAATCTAAATATTCAAATACAGTCATATGTGCAAACCTTTCTGATTTAACCAAAGTACGTTTTTGGAAAAGACATTTTTTGGCCTTTAATGGAATTATTTTGGCACAGTACTTATAGTTAAGTATAATGTCTCTGAACTCTGAACCTGCCAGAAGCTGGACTATTGCTAATATTCCATCAAAACATACTATGTATAATGCCGTACCTCTCCTACAGATACTGAAAGGGCGTGGACGATTTTCTCATGCGCCATAGCGACCACACTCTGTCCATTTATCTCAATTATTCTGTGGCCGACTCGCACACCGCCCCTCTCTGCAATACCTCCACGCATGAGACTACAGATCTGTAATTCAACATCAGGATGACAGCATAAGACTGAAGTAAGTCATGATACAACCAAAAAAATCCCCTAACTATGCACATACTCATCAGCTGCTCAGATAAGTGGAGTTATTGTAACGAAAAGACATCATGCGTTACATGCTTGTTATTTGATGTGTGTCATTTTTTCAGTGCTGTTTGATCTTTGACACTTACTATGCCATTCTGAACGCTGAAACCCAGCTGGTATTGCAGGTCAGGTCTCTTTATGAGGACAGTAGTAACAGGTGGGCAACTCACTACACTTAGTTTCACTTGAACATGATTCTTCAGGCCCTGAAACACAAGCATAGACACAAAAATGTGTAATACTGCAATCTAATGACACGTATGTGTTGAATACATGCTTAGATATGTCAAAACCTTGATAATGCCCTGACAGGTGGCAAGCGACAGGCCCACCAGACTGGTGTCGTTGACGGCCATGATCTGATCGCCCACATTGAGTTTGCCGGAGCGGGCGGCAGGGCCGTTGTTCAGCATGCAGGCCAAGATGACGGTGGGCAGGATGGAGCCCCAGCCCGACTCCACGATCACCACACCCAGCATCTCGCCCTTCTGCTTCTCTAGCTGAAGCTGAGTGCAAAAATGTGATTTAAAAAAAAGACGAAAAATCCATGAATCACTAAAGACAGAAAATATTATAAAAAGAGACACAGAATACTCCATTTATGAAATGAATATGGGGTGACAGGTGTTAATTGCTGTCATAAGTATGATTTTAACACCATAATGATGTAGCGTGAGGCAGAATATCCTGCAAAAGTTTTATTTGTTAATTAGAATTAATATAATAATTACATAGAAAAATAAAAATAATTATGAAAATTATATATATATATTAGATTTTTAATTAATAATTATATAATATATTCATATAATTTATATAAAATAATTGATATAATTAGAATGTAAAAAATACACAAAAATGCATTAATATTTTAAAAATACATTAATATTAATATTTAAAAACATGAAAAATAGTTATATAATTAATATTATATTATTATATTAAATTATATAATATTATATTAATATAAAATAATTAACATAATTAGAAAAATATATACTACTTATTAAATTAAAAATACATCAAATATATGAAGATATATATTTATATATTATATACACACTGTATATACCATGTATATTTACATACACACACAGTTATATACTATATCATATTATTACTATATTTACATATATTTAATATATTCATATTATTAATATTAAATAATTTTTATAATGATATTTATTATATATATATATATATATATATATATATATATATTTTTTTTTTCAAAATAAAATAATTTACAATTATATATGGAACACTGACACACACACGTATTTTACAAATATCATAGATGCAGTGTATATGTATATATAAATACATATATTTATGTTTTTAACTGTTATAGTTACATTACTGTTAAATATGTTTCATTTATAAACAGCAAATATATATCAGCCCCTAATCATTAATAATTCTAATAATTCTAATAATTAATAATTCTATCATCATCAGCATTGAAAAACTCATACAGGTATTAGACAAGATAGTAGAAAGCGATAGGAACACTTTAGGAAAGACTGGGAGAATGGGATCTGGAAAAGAGAGGCCAGACTTTAAGAAGCATCACAAAATGACTGAGTTTGATGTTTGTGACACAAAGCAGCTACAATTCATAGCTGCTATGATGATGTTTCCAGTGCTTCAATCACCTCTTTACAGTTTTCAGAGTTGGAGAAATGGATGAGGTCGTCATTATACATCTCCTGCGTGTTCAGGATATCGCTGTAGTCTTTCTGGCTGAGGTCCTTGGGATTGATTCCATTGGCTCGGAGGAACTCTTGGTAGGCCATGCTGAACGCCTGACCGATGGACTGTGCGATGAGCTGGGCCTGTGAGGGAGGAGAGAGGGGTGAAGCACTCAGCGAGAGGAGGATACTTGACGACGTGACGACATCTCTGAGCGAGAGAGTGCTTGACTCAAATCGAGAGGGCGGAAAAAAGTCAAAATATTCAGTTACATGAGCACAACAAGAACACAACAAAGAATAAATACAAATCTGACTAGATGTTGATGAGTTATGAGCTACAAACCCATAAGGAATCTTTGCCTGTCATTCACACAGTTACACGTTTAGTCATTCGTTGGGCTAATTTGATATTGCTTTCAGCTACCAAAAATAGTGTTTGTTTATTAAATATTGATGTTAAATATTTGTCATTAAATATGGAATATTATATATTTGCTTAGTCATTATTTTGGATAATAATGTTTTCTGTTACCAACACAGTGTTTCTTTATTAAATACTGATGGTAAATATTTCTTATTAGATATTAAATATTACATATTTGCTCAGTCAGTTTCTGTCTAATTTGATAATGCTTTCAGAGTTTGTTTATTAAATATTAATGTTAAATATTTATTTATTTACTGCATATTATTGTATATTATTTAGTAATTATTTAGGATACTTTGATCATTTCAGCTACCAATAAGAGTGTTTGTTTATTAAATATGAATGTTAACTATTGCTTATTGAATATTAAATCATGTTTGCTTATAAGAGTTTTTGTTTTTATTCACTGTTAATATTAAATATTTTCTATGTTATATATTTTTGTTTATTCATTATTTGGGCTAATTAATTAATGCTTTCAGCTACTGATAAGATTCATTTAATTAAATGTTAATATTTAACATTTTCCATTGAACATTAAATATTATATACATTTGTTTTTTAATTATTCAAGTGATTATTTGATAATGCTTTTAGATACCAATGAGAGTGTTTTTATTAAATATTAACAGTATATATTGCTTACCAAATAATAAATATGTTTATTTAGTAATTATTTAGGCTAATTTGATAATGCTTTCAGCTACCAATAGAGTGTTTTTTATAAAATATTAACAGTAAATGTTGCTTACTGAAGATTAAATATAAAATATTTATTAGTAATTATTTAGGCTAATGTGATAATGCTTTCAGTTACCAATAAGTGTGTTTGTTTATTCAATATTAAATATTACATGTTTATTTATGAAATACTTAGGCTAATTTGATAATGCTTTCAACTAACAATAAAAGTGTGGCACTATCCAAACTTAAATATATTAACTTCAAATCCATAAAGTCCACAGAACTCTACAAACTTTTTGTTTTTTAATTAAGTTCATAAATGTGGAGAAAGTCAAAATATTCCATCTGGATTTTTTGACTAATATTATGGCCACATACTTTTAGTTAGACGGTACCAATCAACACTGATACGAGGACAGATTTATTATGCAGTTTTTGATTGTTTGATTAAAATGACGTGTGTCATTTCTGTGCTACTAGTGTGAAAAAAACTAAGGTTTACCAAACACCTCATCAGTTTTAAGCTGTAATCTTTTCTTTAAAACATTAAAGGTAATTAATATTCACTATTCATTATTTTAAGAACAAATCAGTCTCACATCCTCTGACTCAAATACGTAGCACATCATGCGGTACTGCTTCCGACTTTCTGTGCTCAGGCCTGAATCTGTGCAGTCGAGCGAAGAGGAGTTAGACAGACGTCTGCGAGCCATCAGGACCACAACGTTACCAATGTCTGCGATGTATGAGATGGTGCGGAGGGCGTTGTCCATCATCGTCTCCTGTGAACAAGGACCAGGAGTCAGCAAAGTCTGTATAAATCTTGCACCTTGTTCTTAAATCCTGTTCTTTTTAACAATGCATTTTGTCTTTTTATAGATAGTAAAGTGGAAAGCAACAGGATGGTATTAGGATAGAAAGATAACAATGAGGTTTAGAACTGATTCAGGTTGGATTCAAACCTGCATTCCTATTAGACCATCTACACTACATAACTACATACAAAATAGTGTATATATTCATTCAATTAGCAGTCTTAAATGAAATTTACCTACCTGTGTGTCAGCATTGAGCACCTTGATGGCCTTGGTTGAGATGAACAAGTCAATCTCTGTTAAACTCTGAGCTTCACCCTCTACAGACTAAAGAACATGGTTACACAGAGGTTACGACGTCATCTAGTGGACTGAGAGGGAACTTCTGACACCATCATATATCCACAAAATAAGTACCTTAACGCAGTCCACAGCTTCCTGCGCTTGCTTCATGCGTACGCTTTTGGACGGGTTTCTGTCGGAGAGCAGTTGGGTAGAGCCGAGGTAGTTTGCGGCAAAGATGATTCCATTGATGAGATCTTCTGGCTCACATGGACCCGGTACTGAAAACAAATGCAAAAATCTGGATAAACAACTAAACTAATAAACAGAGATGAGGAGAAACTAGTTAAATGTAACAGCGTAATTTAATTACAAAGTAAATGCAACTGTAATCCATTACAGTTACTGAGAAAAAAATGTGTAATTAAAGTACAGTTACTTATGAAAATATTATGGATTACAAAGGGGGTTACATACACACACACACACACACACAAACTTAGGCATTGACTGTAAAATATGAGACACCAATGTTTCAGGAGTTTAGGACACAGAACAGGACACATGCTTATTCAATACATTATTCATCTCTCATTTCCTGTTTGGGTTTATGTATATGGTTTATTTTTTAAAATTAACTGTGTTTTCCAAGGCATTGTTAGACGCCAGTGTTTCCTGTCATAGCTAATAAATTATTTCTTATTATGATTTTACATCTGTATTTTATATAAGTAAAAAGAGGTGCAAAAGTCTGATTTTTTTGGTGGGTGTGCTTTAAAATTAAATTAAAATTCAAGTGATGAAGGATTTTGAAAGTCTGACAGTAATCAATGTTGAGTACTACTGTAAGGTTAGCCCTGGTTGATTTAAATGTTTGAAAATGATTAACAGTTGAAAACATTCATTAGAAATTTAGAAAATTAATCAAAAAAGTAATCAGTTACATTACTTTAATAAAGTAATTCCCAACACTGCTTATAAAATCACTTGAAATTTGAGCAAATAGTCTAAACTTGACTCTAATATCAATACTATACAAATGATCAACAAACAAACAGATGCATTGTTCAAATCTTTTAAGGTTTGAGCCTCAATATCCAACTGTGTTTAAATAAAACAGAACTTACTATCCACAAAGCTCGGGAAAGAGGGATTTCTCTGGGCCTGCTGAAAAGCAAACAATATTTAAGTTACAGATCCTGTTTCAGGTTACAACTTGTCCCATAGGATGTACTCTATTATTATGGTTCAGCATATAACTAGTTAACTTGCCGGTCTGTTTTGTCCAGATGGTGGCCCTGTACTACTTTCCTCTGGACTACTCTGAGAAACCTGTAGAAACATTGAAACAGACAATTATTATATTTCGATAATAGATACAATTTATAATTGAGATAAGACGAAACATAATTATTGCTGAAAACATGGGACTGAAATCAAAAATGATTGGATGGCAGTGCTATTATTATCAATAGTTGTAGCAGTTACAATTTCACCTTTCAAGAACCCAGCAACTGACGGACTAGATGCGAACATACTTGGCTATATTGATGTTTATACATTTTGAGAAGTATACATCCAAGCAAGGCAAGGACAACTCTAATTAGCATTAGCATAATTAGCTTCAATCTTTAGAAACAAATGGCTAAAGGTTTGTATTAAAAAAAAACAACAACAACAAAAAAAAAAAATGTTGGGTTGTTTTTCCCAATAACCACTTTTCCACTCTTTATTGGTCCACTCTTCGGAGGCTGAACACTAATCTATTCTATTATTTAGGACAAATCTTCAAATCTGACTGGCCATATGTCCAAGGTGTTTCCCTCGCTTGTGGCCCGAGATGCTGGGATACGCTCCAGCATCTCTGCAACCCTACAGTGGACAAGCAGTGTGAAGAACGGACGGAAATCTTCAAATCTCTTTAGAGACATTTGTCTTATGTTTGTCTAGAAGGAGCCGGACCACTAGTTGAAGTGTGGCACAATATTGTCAAGAGCCAAGAACAGGCTAAGACAAGAAAAAGCTGTCCAATCAACATGCAAAGCGACCATTCACATTTTTGGTGTTAAAACATGGGTCAATCTAGAGCTACCACAATCACAAGGATCCATTCATATGGATCCAATCATTGTGTAAGCTTCCCTGCAAGGAGGAAGCAGAGACTTCTTGACAGTTAGTAAAGAATTTATAGTTACCTGTTCCTGACTAGGCCTTGTCTTCTCTTTTTCAACAGGTTTGGACAAATCTTTATGCAGCCGTTTGTCTGGGGACTGTACAGAAGTATTAACATAGGCTCTGGATTGGCTGTTTCTCCTGTCTGATGATGCTGAAGAGGCCCTGGAATTTTCAGGAGACCCTTCCCCATTATTTGTCTGATCAGGTGTACCTTTGTTCCTCCCTGAGTTGTTTGAAGCAATTTTGAGTTTGGTCTTGACTTTGTTCTCAATCTGCTCTTCATCAACATCCCCAATGCTCTTTCTCTCTTTTCCACCCTTTGGTTTGTGACTACAAAAGGGATAGTCCTGTCCTCTGTTTTTGCTGTCTCCAGGACTTTTACTTTGCTCATGTGCATGCTTCCCATCTCCGTCCCTGTCATCCTCTCTAGAGTATTTCAGCAAATGTCTTTTTTTCCAAGCGCCTCTGTCCTCTGGATCTGCAAATTTAGCTTTATTGCTGACCCCGCTACCATCCTGGTAAGCAGTGTCTCTGTCGTGTACTCTCTCTGACTGATGTCCTCTATATCTGAAACTTTGTCTAGGGTTTCCTCTACCTTCTCTGACCACAGGGACATCACAATCTTTTGGACAGTCACTAGCACACTCTTCCCGAACCCTTTCCATTCGATCCCTAGGAGGACAACTTGACCCTGGAGGGACATCCCTTAGGTTTTTGGGGATGTCCCGATTTCTCCTATAGTTACTAACTGCATCACTTTCTTGACCCACTTTAGCACAACTTGACTCTTGAGAACGACTTCTGCTGTCTCTGGGAAAGCCGTCAGCACCTTTATGTGGGATCTCATTATTGTTCAGCTCTGCTTCTTTCCCTTCGTAGTGAAAAAAACCAACATTGTCTTCTTCTTCACTGTCCTCTTCTTCTGCCTCTTCCTCCGTCTCTTCTTCATCCTCCTCATCCTCAGCCATTGGGGCTTGTACGAAGGTTGTCTCTGTGATAGGCTCTGGTCGTTTGTAGACCATTGTTGTTGCGTCTTGTTGCAGATTCTTGTAAAAGCCTTCCGAGTGTTCCCAAGCCTCCTCTGGTTTACAGGTATCCTGGATGTCCCGAGATGTGCCAGGACACTCAGCACTGTCCGCACCTTCATGGCAGTCCATTCCTTCCATGTAGCTTTCATCTTCAGGACAACAGTGGACATAGTAGGTCATTCTGTCCGCTTCGGTTTGCAGTTCCTCATCTTCCTCATAATCATGCTCCTCTTCTTCTTCCTCTTCCCCGGATACGACATTATCATACTCGGACAGTGAGTCTTCCTCCATGCTGTCCTGCTGAAGAGGACTTTCACCTTGGATAGAGTCATCCCCAGACCCATCACTTAGACAGAATCTAGCTGGAACAGGTGAGGGTGCTTGGACATCCAGTTTTTCGTCTCCATGTTCCTCAGGAATTGGATCTACTCCATCTCCAGAGAGCTTTTCACCTCCCTCAGGCTCAGTGCTAGAGGCTGATGGGTTGAGCTCTGAGACAATGGCTCTGGTCCCTGGTCTTCTCCTGAGAGCCATGACTGGCTTCATCAGCCCCACAGAAGTGGGATTCTCTCAGCCCTGAAACAAAAAGTTCAGGTTTTGGTGAGTATTTATTTACTTGGTGACTGTGTAAGGAACTGTTTTAAGTTGAAATAATGTAGTCACTAATGTCATTAATGTGATTGATTCAAATTAAAGACATACAAGCCATCTATTAAGAAAACATTAGGTCACACTTTATTTTAAGGTCTAATTCTCTCTAACAAACCATTAACTATTACTTTTGCCTAATTTGCTGCTTATTAATTTTTAGTAAGGTAGTTGTTAAGTATAGGTATTGGGTGGGATTAGGGATGTAGAATATGGTCATGCAGAATATGTGCTTTATAAGTACTAATAAACATCCAATATGTTCATAATAGGCATGCTAATGAGCAACTCGTTAATAGTGAGAATTGGTCCCTGTTACCAGCATCGCCTAACTACTTTTGTCTACTCATGATTTTTACCTACCAACAAATGTAAGTTTTCTCACCAGAAATAAATAGAAGAATATTCCTCAAATTAAACCACTAAAGTGAATTTACAGAATAAAAATCAAAATGTGTATTTTTTTTTTTACAATGGATGTGGAATCCAAGGATTTCACTATTAAAGTGCAGTATCATTAACTGTGGCAAATTTTTGTGGAAAAAAAAAGCAGCTCACACAGAAGTCACTTTCAAACCAAGCAGTTTTCTGTTGGTCACTCTAACCAACTTGAACACGTTGTGAAAAATGCATGGGAAAATCTTTCGTCCTCACAGGACAAAAAGATTCCAATTGAAATTACTGTATTTTGGTTGTGAAAATCTGCTGAACAATGGTAAATGCATAACAGCACCAAAAAAAATCAGCCAAATAATCCTAAGGACAAAAACATATATTTTAATAAACACAATGCAAAATACTGTATTCTGACCAGTAATTTGTACATTTTCCACATCTGACAGGTCCAAAAGTTAGTTTTGATCCCTTAGTACAATATACTAACCAACTGTGCAACATATACCTATAAACAAGTAGATATAAAGGAATTCTCAAGATGTATGCAGCTGATATTTGGGACAACACAGTATGCATTGGAACAAAGTGTGCTAATCTCCAAAAACCAATCAGTCATCAGTCTATATGCAATTTACACCTACACCTTGATTTTCCTCACCTGTTCCTGAGCTGTATTAAAACCTCTGAGGAAAACAACCTCATCCAAATCAAGCGCAGTACACCACACCATCAGGGAGACAGATTTGCACAATTCAGCAGGAAACATGATGATATTTTCCTGCACTACAGGGATTTCTCACTATTGATGAGAGGCATCAGATTCCCCGTGGAAATACGGCCTCCTGCTTGATTGTGACTCACTCCATTTGTTCCCTTATACAACACAAGCTTCCTTCACCCACAGATGGACTGATATTTTTAGTTTGAAATCTTAATCATTAACAAGTATTTATTTCAGAAAAAAAAAAACAGGTGATCTGGACAACTCAGTTTCAGACTGAGCAACTGAGTGAAGCTTGAAAAACTTTTAAGCATGGCTTAAGTGTCCAAATACTTTTGTAGGCCATGGTATTAAGAAATATTTAAGCATGGAGATTCAGGGATGGCAGTATGTTGTTTTTCAACTGTTGTTAAAATCAGTTTGCTAATCTATCTCCATTTAATGTGGTTTAAGTTGCAAAGTAAATTGATTCTTATTCCTCATAAATTAGCCAACTCACAGTTTGCAGCTTCAGAGAAACTGTGGAAATTGGCCCAGATCGTAAAAGAAAAAAAAAACAAAAAACAAAAAACCAGCAAACCTAAGCTGAAAATGTGGTCTTGGTTGAAGCATGTAATCGAACACATTAGTATTGCTATTAGATCAGCAAGTAACTTCTAATTGGCCAATACGTGTCTTCCTCAATGTTCCTTGATGTTCAGTGACTATCAATGAATTTGCAGAAGGTTTTTTTTTTCATTTGGTCTAGAGCTTTCTTATTCAACAATGCCTTTATTTCCTTTTCTGTGAAGCTCATTTAATAACATAGGTTTGAAATAAACATGTTTTCAGTATCTGCATGCACTGAAACTTATATTTAAATATAAGTAATATATTTCCAGGGGTTCACACACATTATGAACAATGTATTTCTATGCTTTTTTCCATGACATTTAAGATCATTCATGATTATCGGATAATTTTTTAAAATAATTTTATAGGACTGTACTTAAAAACAGCCATTTCATGCCAATTAATTATTTTACAGCAGAAAATAAATATAAAAATTTTATATTCATGTTTTACTGACTTCTTAAGACTTCCACGACTTTTCCAGGACTAGAAAATCACACACACACACACACACACACACATACATACATATATATATATATATATATATATATATATATATATATACACAAACATAAATAAATACCTGATGTTTTACTAGCTTTTCCCCCATTCATTATAAGGACAAAAAGTATATAGACTCCCCTCAAAGTGAGGAATTTCAAACTAATAAAATATTTTAGAGCTGAATATGCCTTGAAACTCTATAATCGCCATAGAATTTATTTTTCAGATTCTTTCTAAGACTTTCTAAGATTAAAAAATCTTTACATTTTAAAATGTACATTTCAATGACTCTTGCCAGGCCTAGAAACCATATGTTTAAAATTATTAACATATTTTCTGTTACTTTTTGATCAGATGTACAAATAATTGTTTAAAAGAAAAAGACAATAGAGGGATGTGCTCACATCTGACAAAGTAAATGGTCTGGTAAAAGACAATTACACAAATGCAGAATCTCTCAGACATGGTCTGAAATTTAAAGGTGCAAGTACAACCTCAAGACCTGCAAGGAGTTGCTGTCTCATCTAAATGTAAATGCTTTTGTCTGGACACTTCCCTTAAAAAAAAAAAACCTTAAACCAGTTTAAGCTAGTATAAGAACTACAGCTTTGTTGGCCTTAGATGGTTTAAACTGGTCTCAAACCTGGTCAAGCTGGTGTTGAGCTGTATTACCTGGCCAGAAAGCTGGTCTCTAAGTGTGACCAGTTTTAACAACACAATCTAAGCGCCCAAAAACCCCTCTAAACCAGCCAACAGACCAAGAAAGCAGTTTATGCTAGTTCAAGCTGTTCTTTCAGCATGGTTGTATGGTTTGAAAACACCTCAGGTTTATCTAAATACATTTGTACAGCTATTGCCCTATATAACAACTTCACAAAACATTCTTTCAATTCAGAATTTTAAATATTTTGAAAAGTTTCTAAATGAACCTCCTTCAGCAATAAGCCTCATGTCCAGCGGTTCTGACGTCACATTCCATTCTTCCAGTGATCTCGAGTCTGAATTACAGCAACATCCATCGACCCGGACTCCTCACAGCCCAAATGAATCACAAACACGGCTCCTTATCCTTAAAATCGAGGACAAAATATTCTTGTTTCTGTACATAACATCATAAGAAACATTTGCCCGCTTCATTTCCAGAGAATATGAAGATACGTCGCCGTTTCAGCGTCATGGAGACGCCACATGCATGTGCACGCGCTTAAAACCTGCACTCACTCACAACGACAATAACATGTGACGACGAACATTAGCGCGATGTGTATTTTGTCTTTTTAATGCAGTTGATATTAAACTGACTAAAATTGAAAACGCTAACATATACTTAAATACCGACGATAAACGAACAAGTGCTTACCGGAGCCAGTTTGGCGTTGCTCAGCCAAATAAATATTTGTCGTCGTATTGCTCAGACATTTACAGAGCAAATGTTAGGGCATGTCTTTGATGAAGCACAGATGCTGAGGAACGTGGATGTAGCTTAAACACACACCCTCAGCATCCCGGGACAGTGAGGCGCTTTATGAGTTTTTTTTAAAGAGACAGTCAAACATCACAGCAACGAGTATTAGCAAATGAATAATTTATATTCCTAAACTTCAAAAACACTTAACTGCTGTAACAGTAAATACCATTATGTCAACAAATGTAAAAAATAATATAAAGTACAATTGTCTTGATCAAATAGTGACTAAGAGAACTGTAATTGTGTGCATACTACATCTGTTCACATTGCATACTGGATACTTAACAGTACAATTCCATCTGTGCCCAAAACCAACCCTTATATAGTGCACTATTTGAGGGGACAGACATTTGTCCATAGTGGACATTGTGTGCACTCATTCAATCCCATAATTCACCTCAATAATGAGTGTAGCTAAAGGCTAAACCTTCCTTTGGCATCACGCCAAAGGAATTCCTGCATTTCGGCAAAAGATGCCATCTTCTGGCGCACTTTAGCCTCGTTCAGACTGTCAGCCCAAATCCGATTTTTGTGCAAATCCGATTGAAATCCGATCATATTTAAATAGTCTGAACGGCAACGAACTACATGAAATCCGATTTGTGCAAATCCGTTTCCAGCTACATTCGTACGTGGTTTGGAATACTATTCAAATCGCATTTCTGGAAATCCGATTTAGTCTGGACGGTCAGACCGGATTTAGCGTAGCTTTTCACGTCCTCACGCCACGTAAAACGTAAATACGTCAGACGTTTTTGCAGAAAACATGCTGAACATCTTTTGCAGAAACAAGATTGTGTCGTTGCGAAGTGCAAGTCAAGCGGAATAATACAATACACTGCTAGTATACGCACCTCTTTGTGTTTTGAAAGTAGCGGAGATAACAAAAGCAAAGTAGCGGAGGTCGGCAGCACGGAATAAAGCCGCACATTCAAGCTTCCTGCGTTTCTGCCGCTGCCTCACAAGACGAAATATAATACTACAGCGCAACCGCGACGGTAAGACAACATTTGTATTGCAAACTGTATTGCTGTTACTGTTGTTTTTAGCGTAGGCATAACAACTGAACGGCATTACCATAGAAACCAATGCACATTCAGTAAAAAACGAAAGAGCGTTTATGGACACACAAATCGGATTTGAACAGTTGCGATATGCTGTGTGGACAGTCCGTTATTCAAATCAGATTCCATCCGGATATGCACAAAATCGGATTTGGGCTGACAGTCTGAACGAAGCTAAAGTTATCTGAATTCACTCACTTATTGCCATTCACTTATTCAGTGAACAGTTTTAGTGGAGTACTGTAGGGAGGAGGAGTGAAAGAAAGTATAGTGGTTTCAGATACAGTTGTAATATGTTGCCACATGATCGATTTGTTATATGAAATTTATTCAGTGCAACCCACACAGTGCATGGGTATTTTTAACTGCTAGCCACTGAGTGTACATTTGTTGTATACTCGTTATTGCAGCGAGATTTTGATGAAAATTTGTGGGTAAAAAGGTTGTCACACGACCAGTTGAACCTAATGTAAAATCTGTGGGGGAAATCTCTCACCTTCGCACGAAATTACAGTCAACAAAGATTCCTATTAAAATGCCCGCAAGCTTTTATGAACATACATTGTGTGACTATATAGTTGGTTGAGGGGGAGGGAATTGGACAATTTGATTGGACAAAATCGCAGTGCAGGATGAGTCATCAATATTTTGGTCCATTTTCTAAAAGAGAAAGAGTGTCAACTTTAAATGCATATCTGAAAATCTAAAAGCTGACTTTGTTTTTGCTCATTTTCACGAGTACATTATCATACAGATGACAGCTAACACACTTGATCTAAAAGCCACAAAAATCTAATACACTAATAATAATAAGAATTTAAGAACATTTCATATTACCCAGTTTATTCACTTTGAAGAGCCATGCCTTGCATGTATTTGACTCTGGGCCTTTATTTTGAAATTTCTGGAAGTCTTCGTGCAGTGTGTTGAGATTCACTCCCTCATTCCCCTCAGCGACTCCGACATCATGGCGGACGCCGATTCTTGGGGTGAGAATTTCACTAGACTCTACCGTTATTTTTCTTTTTTGACCGTACGAATTTCTATTAATATCTTTTATCTAATACATTGTCATCATGAATTAAGGCTATCATCGGTGATCTGTCTAAACGCGCTATTATTTTCCAGATGCTGATAGTTTCGAGCCCGAGGAACCCGTCAAAAAGGCGGCAGTTCATGACAAATGGGAGGGCGAGGATGAAGACGACGACGTTAAAGTTAGTAGCGAATGCTTTATTTGTCGTTCTCACATCAAATATTGTGTTTATTTCTTTAACATTTGAGAAAGTCTCTCTCATCTTTCAAGAAGTTACAGTTAGCTAACTCTAGCGAGCTGCTCATGCTAACTTGAGAGTGTCAAAACAGCGTGGTGATGATGAGTTTTAGCGTAATGTGACCAGTTAGTTATAACATAGAAGTACACCTGCTTTCGTAAGTTAGGGAATGAAGTCATAATAATTATATTAATTCCATGCTAAAGCCATGTCTTTAACATCTTTATAGTGTATAGTTAGTGACTAATTTACTGTAACATACTTGGCCTTTTCAAACCAAAATATGACTGTCATCTGTTGCTAATCTCAAATTATCTTACTCTCAAAGTAGTTTGACTTTTCATAATAGGACAGTTTGGCTTTATAACTGTGAAATGAATTTTTTCCAGCTAATGTTTTACCTTTATGCTACCTATCATCACAAAATGCCCTAATTTGTGGTTTGAAATTCATGTTTCATGTAGGATAATTGGGATGATGATGAAGATGAAGAAAAGGAGGAGGAAATAAAGTCAGGTACAGTGATATGAAATGCGTAAATTAGGAGTTGACAAACTGTTGTTGTATTTTCACCTCTTGTAATTATTATTTTTTTATCAGTTGACTTAAACTTCTCTGTGTTACAGATATTCATAATGTTTCATTGTTCATAGTTAATTAAGCTAAGGCTATAAAAAATACACGCATAATTACATGAGAATTACACAAAAATTTAAAACAGCTTGAAAATTATTTACATAATAACATGCATATAAATTCACATTCTTCAAAGCAGTTATTTATGAAGCTGTAGCTGTACTTAAAGTTGTAAAGTTAAACTTTGAGGCTTAATAGTGTTTTTTTTTCCTTTACAGAGGCTAAACCGACAGAAAAGAAGAAACTCAGTGAAAAAATAAAAGAAAAGGAAAATTTACAAAGAAAAAAACAAGAGGAGCTCCAAAAACGAGTGCGTTCAGACATGGCAATATTTAATTTGACCTGTTTCTCAGTAACAAGTTATGCTGAATGTTTTCTAAGTTGTTAAAAATTTCATTTATATTGTGAAACTTTGAAAACATTGTTTTATTTACAGCATTTTGTAACTTTTTTTTATTTGCATACATACTGTTCAAAAGTTTGAGGTAAGTACAGTTTAAAAAAAAAAAGAATTTAATACTTAAGATTTCCATTTCAAATAGGCTAAATGCTGTTCTGGAATAAAATCATATTTTTCACAACGATATTAGGCAGCACAACTGTTTCAGCATTGATAATAATAAATGTTTCTTGAGCAGCAAATCAGCATATTAGAATAATTTCTGAAGGATCATGTGACTGGAGTAATGATGCTGAAAATTCAGCTTTGCATCACAGAAATGACTTACATTATAAAATATGTTAATCTAGAAAACAGTTATTTAAAATGTAACTATATTTCACAATATTTGTTTTTACTGCATTTTTAATCTAATAAATGCATAAAAATCTTAAGCGTCTAAATAGTGTATGTATGTCTATCTTGTTAACTCTTGTACGTTTTGTCTTATTAATAGCATAAGTGTGATAGAAGGATATACCAACACTTTCGCTAACTGTGATTTGTTTAAATAGGTAGAGGAGTCAAAAAACAGCACAGAACTCACACCAGAAGAGGAGCTGGCAGAAAAACTTAGAGTGAAAAAGCTACAGGAAGATTCAGACTTAGAACTAGCAAAAGAAGCATTTGGTAAGTGCTTTCTGTTTATCCATATCCAAGGTCTTTGCACACTGAGTCCGGAATTTTCATATGCGTTTTTTCGTATTCACCATTGTCAAGCACAGAAGCCTTGCACACTGAGTCAAAATGCTTGCTACGGATGCGAAAAACGCGGAAAATCAAACTTATCTGAATTTATTTATAACCGACGAAAGTTCTGGAGGCAGTGTGTAAATGTGATTGACACAGTGTGTGGTCATATTTATTTTTTAATGTGCGAAAATTTCGGACTCAGTGTGCAAAGACCTTAAGCCCAAATGATTAACTTTAATTCTTGTTTGTAGGTGTAGTATCAAATAATGTTACAGGAATTGATGCGATGAGTCCTTCTACAAAAGAAGACTTCACAGAGTTTGAACGGTTGCTAAAAGAAAAAATTTCTTCCTATGAGAAGTCAATACACTATTCCAGCTTTTTAGAGACACTGTTTAGGGACCTGTGTCTTTCATGTAAGTATGTTTCATTTTTGAAAGTTCTTCAGTCATTCATAATATGATTTATGTATTACTTAATGACATTTTGAATCGGTTTTGCAGTGGAAGTTGATGACTTGAAGAAAATTAATAACTCAATAACAGTGTTACTAAGTGAAAAGCAGAGGCAAGAAAAGGTATGAAATTCATTTATAAAATAGCTCAACCATAAATGAAAATTTACTCACCCTCAGGCCATTCAAGTTGTAGATGAGTTTGTTTCTCCATCAGAACAGATTTGGAGAAATTTAGCATTGTTATTTCTTGCCAATGGATCCTCTACAGTGAATGGGTGCCGTCAGAATGAGATTCCAAACAGCTGATAAAAACATCACCGTAATCCACACCACTCCAGTCCACCAGTTAACATCTTGTGAAGTGAAAAGCTGTGTGTTTGTTAGAAACAAATCCATCATTACAACGTTTTTAACTTCAAACTGTTGCTTCCAGTTAAAATATGAGTCTGTAATCCATAATACTGCTTTCTCCAGTGAAAGAGTCATCTTGTCTGACTCAGGAGAGAAGTATGCACAGATCAAGCACCGTTTACAAGCGAAAACAGTTCTAAACCAATCCGATGGTAGATTTTCATGTTAGGAGGACAACAGGATATGGACTTTTTCCACTGGAGGAAGCATCATTATGGATTATGGACGGCTTGAAGTGAAAACCTCCTTAATAAGTGATTTGTTTCTTACAAACACTGAGGTTTTTGCTTCACAAGATGGTAACTGTTGGACTGGAGTGGTGTGGATTACTTGTAAATTATTGTGACGTTTTTATCAGCTGCTTGGACTCTCATTCTGACGGCACCCATTCACTGCAGAGGATCCACTGGTGAGCAAGTGATGCAATGCTACGTTTCTCCAAATCTGTTGTAAACTCATTTACATATTGGGTGGCCTGAGGGTGGGTTTGTAAATTTTTTTTTTTTTTTTTTTTTTTTTTTTTTTTTTTTTTTAGCAAATGTTCATTTTTGGTCAAACTATTCTTTAAATGGCAAACAATTACTAAATCAAGGTTTACTTCTATATACCATACCATATGTTTTATCTTTTAAAGTAAAATTTCCTATTTTGTTTACTTATATACACCGTACCATATGTACTATTTGTGTTATTTTTTGTCCTAAATATTATATATTTTTTTATTCAATAGGCAAACAAAGGTAAAAAGAAAAAGAAGGGAGTTTTACCAGGAGGAGGTTTAAAAGCCACAATGAAAGATGATCTTGCAGACTATGGGCAGTTCGTCGGTGGTTATGCACAAGACTATGAGGATTTCATGTGACCAAGGCTTAACCCATTGATAGCGTTTGCTGATTGCTGAACCACTCACCTTAACAGCATGACCTTACCCCACAGTCAGGCCCTCTACCAGAACCATGCTAGAAAACTCTGAACGCCATCCCACACAATGCACACTCTCCCCTCAAAGAGGTTTATGCAGAGAATCAGCTAAGTGCGGTATTTTTCTCTGGCCTGTGAACTTATGTCAGTGTTTGTCGGAATAATAAACCTGATAAAACGAGGTCCTTTTCACAAATGTGAATCTGCAGTATCGATTAATCGTCACAGTCCAGGCAGCAAAGAGTGTTATTGTTTGGTAACTGCTATTTCTTGGAAATAAATGACATTCTATGCAAATTTCAGTCCGGATTTATCTGTCATTGGATCCGCTTTGGCAGGTATCCCTTTGCAAACCAAGCTGATTAACTCAACCTATACAACCTAAAGTGGTGATACAGTAGTCACATGGATTATAAATCATATCTACAATCAGATGTTTTATTTTATTTTTTTTGTTCGTAGACGATAGTGAGCACCTTTGTTTAGATAAAGTAAATCTATAGTGTAGTGTACCGAATATAAGCATAATGCTTCGAAAATAACGCCTTTGTTTGTAGCTCGTAATGCATTCAATGAGAAGTCTATGACCAAAAGTATCATTCTAAATGAACCATTTTGAAGATACATTGCAGCGTTATTAGGATTACCTCAATTTTTGCAGAGTGAAATATGCCAACATTTACAAATATTATTCATGTTTTCAATGCAGCACATTATGCAGTTACTCATTTGACCTCAGCCATGCCAGCAATGAATGAGAGTGATCTCGCACGCTGTCTGCAGATGTATAAGGGACTGAACATTGATGTTGGGTTGTTTCGGGTGTCGTTTGGCTTTCCATTTTCTCGACAATGTACAGTGATAGATGGGCTTCAAAGAGACTTAAGATCAGCAAAGCCGATGATAGGACTCTGCACTGTTTTATAAAGATCTAATTTAATAAAAGTTGCTTAAAATTCATTGTTGTTTGTCTTTTGCGGGTTTTTTTTTTTTTTTTTTTTTTTACTTAGCTAAGGAATGAATTATAATTGTGTTAATTAACAGAATGGAATGCTGTTGATCAGATTTATAGGGGCAGTTCACCTGAAAAATAAAAACTAATTATTTAGTCACCCTCAAGTTGTTCCAAACCTGTATGAGTTTCTTCTGTGGAGCACGAAAGAACATATTTTGAAGAATTTTGGTAACCAAACGGTTGATGGTAGCCATTGACTTCCGTAGAATTTTTTTCCATACTATGGAAGCCAATGGCTACTATCAACTTGCAGTATTTTTCCTGTTGTTTTGCAGTAAAAATACAATGCTGCATAAAAGCCAGAATAAATTATGCTTGCTTTGACCTCATTCCATAATATGAAAGTATACAATAACAGATGCTGTGTAAATGCATTTATGCCACCTCTGAGCAGCATTAAACAGCCCAAGTAAAGAAAAGGAAAACCACAATAGAAGCACTTCTGTGCTACCTTTTTGGTGTAAATTTGGCATAGTGGTAGTGACAGTAAGAAGAACACAGATTTGACCCTTTTTTTAGAAAAACTATTAAAAATGCTATCTGCTGCAAATAATGCAGAGTTTGTTTGATTTTGCATTAAATTCTGCTATCACAGAATTGCAAAAACCTATAGGGACTAGGGCTGGGTATCGAGTTCGATACTTTTAAGGCACCGACCGAATTGCCTCGATACCACCGAGTATCGAAAAACGTCTTGTCGTTCGGTACCAAATTTCGATACCTAAGGGGTTAATCTCATCAACGTCAGTGAGGCAATAAGCCTGCAGCACTAGGTGTGTTTGACTAGAAGCGACGCGGCACAGATTGGTCAGTGTTTGACATCCGCGAGGGTGATTCGAAAGCACACGGATCAGTCTGCTCTCTATATCGCGCGGTGACTACACACTCGACTGAAGTGCGCTTGATGCTCGCAGTGATTTCAGCGTCTGCCGTCTCACTAAATGAGGACATAAACACATGAACAACACCTCCAGAACTGCTCTGAGAGTCACTTCATGAGCATTTTACCATTTGATTTGAGTAAAACTAGAGTCATCATATACACACAGAACTGTAAAGGTATTCACGGCAACCCGTCAAAATAAAAGTTCGGTTTAACTTGGAAGACATTGCGGCAGAAATATATTACTATTGTTCAGCAGAATGTACATACTGCTACTACTAGGCTACTATTAAAATTATTAAAACTTTGTTTTGTTTTTTTTAAAGTAATGATCACACAACATTTCTTCCATGTTTTAATTTTAATAGTAAAATTGTTTGCCAAAATAAAGTCTGATTTTCAATAATTTAAAAGATAAATGAAATTAATGTTTTATGCCTTGATTTGAAAACCAGATACAGAACACAGAATTTCTGAGGAAAAATAAAACATTTCATAAGGCTATTTTAAGAATAAATTTGAACAAACTAAGTAGTTTTTATGCATTCAAATAATTAGACAACATAATTTAATAACAATAAAACATATGGTGAAAAAATAAAACACCCACTTATGAAAGTGGATAAAGATTTTCAGTTTCTTGAAGTCTTTAACAACCTAGAATAAATGAATAGAAATAAGATTCTGTCTGAGCTATGCGTTTTTAAAACGAACACGCATCTAGTGTAAACTGAAAACTATTTGAGCTTTTATTAAAATTATTTGCACTGATTTGAGTGTGTTGGATATATTTTGTTCCTTTGTGCAGTGGCTCAGGAGATGAGTCTGAGTCTGTATAAATGTCAACAAGCTGGAAAATAAAACCAAAGTTTTCTGAGATAATGTAATCTTGTTAAAACTGATTTCATAAAATTGGTATCGAAAAAAGTATCGTTCAGGAATCGGTATCGAACTCAAGGTATCGGTATCGGTATCGATATCGAAAATTTTTGAACGATACCCAGCCCTAATAGGGACTGGCTTAAACCCCGCCCACAATCGACCGCAAGTTTACATTCATTTTTGAGTGCCAATCAACCAAAAAAAATCGAAAACAAGTCCCCACCTTACTTTTTTCCCTTTTTCATATCCATTACCCTCAGATATGCTTCATAAAATGGAAGAAAAGATCTGTGGCTACTTGCGTGACTTCAAAGTCAAAATAAAAGTGTTTGACCATGCTTTATCTCCTTAATTTGACATTCTGAGTCACACAAGATTTTGAGAAGAAGAAAAAAAAAGTGTAGGTCAGGACTTTTATTTATTCGTATTTTATTGAATCATGAAAAACAGTGGTCTGTTTAAGACGTGATTCAAAAATAGAGTTTGGTGAAACTAGTCAAAATGGGATGGCATACTGGAGGCGAAGCAAGAATGATTTTTTTTTTCTAATGTTTCTTTGTTACAATATTAGGACAGTTGTACATGTTTGACTTTAAAAAATGTCAAAAAAGAATTTTAATAAAGAAATTAAAACAATCTCATCCTAGAAGGTATGTGTGTATGTATAAGTTGTTTTTTTTTTAATGACATTTTGAAGAAATTTATACATCAGGACAACATAAAAATCAGTCATTTCATTAACTTTTATTCTTTGCAAGAATTTATCACTGATAAATCATTCACAATAAGACTAGGATTAAATAGGGTCATCTTTTATTATAGTTTGTATTCATTTAACCAGAAAAAATATATACATATAATAATGTAAAAAAAAAAAAAAATTTTTATCATCTAATATTTTATCTACAGTAGACATTCATTAAGGATAAAGCGGTCAAGGGTATGACCTTTGAGACTGTTTGAAGAACCGTTCTGTTCTGAAAACTATAAGCCAGACTGAAAGCGGCGTTTTATTGCGTACCCGCTTATGAAAAAGTCAACACAGGTCTTCTCAGATAACCTGCCAATGTCCTAATCTTGTCCTTGTTGCTCGTGGCCGATTATCTCGATCAGACTGTGAATTGCACCCCCTGCTATTGGTCATGTGACCTGTGCACAAAGGGTCCAGTCTTCTTCGCTTGGTCCAACTCATTGGTTTTCAGACAAAATGAAAACAACAGAGAGATTGTAAAGATAAGACTTGGGGATAATTAACAGCAAATCCAGACTCAACAAACGTAACACTCCATCATCCATTGGTTGTGAAGAAGGGAGGAGGTTTGTTGGTGTGAAGTTGAACGATTTCTTTGATGTGGTCTCGGTTGTGAGGACCGTTATATAAAAGGCGACCCATCTGAGTAACGTGAACTCCAACCATGAGCCGGTGCATCTTCTCAATCTTGGTGATTTTGTGGCTGGTAATGGCTGTGGAGATGTCCACCTTGGAGGGCCAGCAGATCCTCCAAGCCTTGCACTGTCCGCCCTGCGAACGCATCCACTGTTCCCCTCGTCGAATGCTGAAGCTCCAGTGTCAGGGTGGAATCACCAAAGGGATTTGCGGTTGTTGTCCAGCCTGTGCCAAACTTGTGGGAGAAAGCTGTGGAGGCACCTGGGACTATCTGGGGAAGTGCGATGAAGGGCTGGTTTGCATTTACCCAGAAGAAACAGATGGAAAACCGGAGGCACAGCGCAAGGGAACCTGCAAATCAGGTACCACTGAAGCTGGAGATGTCAACTTAATCTGTATAGATGTTACGTAGAATCTGAGTCTAAAAAGCCAACATTTTATTTATTTAAAAATAAAGGTTCTTCACTGGCTTCCGTGGCTCCATGAAGAACCTTGTAAGTTTTGTGAAATAAATTTTGTAAAAAAAAAAATATATATATATATATATATATATATATATATATATATATACACACACACACATATACAGCAATATATCTATTTATCCAACTTTTAAAAATGAATTTTGTTTTGCTACACAAACACACATACATACACTTATACAATTAAATACAAAAAGATCTATACAAATAAATATTTTTCTATACATGTAAAGAAAATAACATTTACTTATTTACTTTAGTTCTTTTAATTTAATTTTGGAAACATGTTGTCTTAGTAATATTAGCAATATCAGACTTAATTTTCTCACACAGTATAAATCGTTCTTTATGCATTAAAATATTTAGCTGCTTTTATATTACAGGAAGGGGTCCCTTGTATGGCATTCATTATATTTGTTGGCTCATGCCATCTGAAAGTATGAACATCCCTGTGGTACAATCTATTCATGCAGAGCATGCACCTGCTCATGGATTAACTTAACGTTGATGTTTACACTCTTGAAAGTGGCACCATCAAGGTTAATCTAATTTATGAACTGTGAAAACAGATACGGCAGTCAAGGATTCCTTTGATCTCGGAGCGCTTTTCCATAAAAGCAAAGCTCTGATTGTTCTTATCTAGACGGTGACGAAATCCACAAGCTTTTCTGAAGAACTGCATCCGTATTGTAACGGGATTCCATCAGTTTTATTGTTTTTTTCTTCTTTGACCAGCAGAACAATATGTCACAATGAACTTTATTATTTGGGCTTTATTACAAGGCGTATTTGTTGATTTTGGATTTGTCTTTCCAAACAGTGCTGGAGGTCCTCAAAGCTGACACTTGCAGACCTGAGTGCACATGGGAGTTCTGCAAGGCAAATCCCAATGAAATATGCTCAGCCAGGTAACTTCTGCTTGAAGTTGTGATTTTTGATTCATCTGTTCCAGTGTCTCTGATGAACGTCCTGTTCTCGGCTGCAGGTCTGTATCGCTGGAGAAGCGTGAGTGTGGAGGTCACTGCCAGCACACGACCTGCTCCAGCTGCTTGGTTCTCAGACCACCATCTTGTTCTCAGTCCTGTTCCCCAACAGACCACGTGTGTCTGCATCGCTTCGGCAGGTGTGTGCGAGGACACCTGACTGAAGAAAAACATCCACCTGTCTGCCACCAGAACTTACAGGTGAATTTCATCCCTGAGTTGATGAAATATATTTCTGCTTATTTATGTGTTGGTTACAATACGGTTTCTTTTAATTAAAACAAAATGCTTTGATTGAACTCAGAGCTCATAGTACTGATGAATTCACTTAAGTTTGAAGCTTAAACTATACATTAAATTTTATATAAAAATGACTAATTATGAATATATAATCAAATTCATTTTATATGTATTTTTTAAGATGTAAACATTTATTTTATGTAATATGTCATTTCTTTCATATCAATCCATCGATATATTCTAATTCTATTATATTTATAATGCATTTTTGTTGTTTGTATTATACATATTCTAATTATAAATTATGAAATAATTATTTCAATATTCATTCAACAGAATAACTCTGAGGGATTCTTTGTGTGTTTGGCTCCTGCCTGTCCAACTGCAGCAAACTGATTCTGCATTTTAAGATAATCTAATCCAGTTATAAAATGTAGCACAATAGGCAGCTATTTTTATTAATGCATTTCATAACTATTGAAATTACTCGAAAATATTCTTGTACAGCTTGTTATATAATCTAAAACACAGTGTTTCTGTCCTTAAAACATGCTAAAACTGTTAAAACTGCATTTCGATGGCTACCAATAACATTTGTCACAATCATGTCAGTTTTTTTTTTTAAATGATGTATTCTAATATTTGTGTGTGCAAATGTTAAATGAATAAAATTGTATTTTCATTTCAGAAAACTCTTTATATACATGATATATATATATATATATATATATATATATATATATATATATATATATATACAGTATGTATAAATGGACTAATAAGGTCAGGCTGACCCAGTCAGAAAAAAATTGCCCACTGTAGACAAGTTCCCACTCCTGTCGGCCCTGTTACTGAATAACAATATGTTTATGAGCCTGCAATTAGACATCCATCCATGAGCCAGAACAAAGCCCAGATCCATAATTGATCAACCTGTCCACAATTCTTTTGATGTCTGTCTCATATGAAACTGCATAAAGGAAAGATAAATGCATTGGCATGAAATACTGTTTATGATATGCTTCCATGTAACAAATAAGCACTTTTTAATATTGACTAACCTATTTTTTTCTTAATTACGCCAACAGTGATTTAAATATATGCATACATGCATTTATCTTATTTTATGCATGAAAAAGTAAATGAAATGGCCACCAATTTAAAAAAAAGTATTTAAAAAATATATGTAAAAAAAAAAGTCTATGGTGCACACAAATGAGTCTCTGCTTCTCAAGATGAAACACACGCCGCTTTTGTTATCAGTCATATATTACTGGCTTTTGTTTTTGACTGATAAAAATAATGGCCAGACAAAACGTTCAGCGTGCCAAGAGCCATAAACTAGAACAACAGCCAATTTTTCACTCTGTCCTTACAAAACACACTGTAACATTGTTGCATTTATTTATTTAAATAATTCACAATTTAATTCCTCTGGATTATTCAAGTTAGAGACATTTCTGCAATATCAAGACTAATTTTAAGTTTTAATGATACTGACCACCACAGCATGGGTCTTCTGCATAGTTGACTTAATCTAGACATAGTACAGTAGTCTAAGAACATGTGAATTTGCCCCAAAACTGAAAAGTATCTAATACAAAAGCACACAGATCTCCCTACATGATTCTTTGTAATATAAGCAGCAATTTTGCCAATGTCTAGGTTGAAAAGGCAGGTAAAAACAGCGCTTTGTCTTGATCATTTGGTAACTAATACAGTGAACCCACCATTCAAAAAGTAAGAACAGGCTACATGCTAACATGTAACATTCTTGGTGCTCAGCTGCATCCGCTACGATACTGCAGCTTTACCTCTGACAGATGCACAGTGTTTATGCAAATCTATGTAATAACGTAAATAAAATAGCGTGTAAAAATCAAGGAATGTCGTGTTGAGCCAAAGAAAATCATTCCTGAGACTAATTTTTTCCCTCTTTCATGATAGTCTTTGTGAGTAAAAGGCACTTTGGACGTGAGCGTTTATGTGATGTGTGCGGTCTGGGTCACCGGAACATTCTGTGCCAGAACGACTGAAAAGCGGATGAGTTGAAGGCACCGATGAATATGAGGAGCAGGAGATACAGGCCCATCATGATGGCAAAATGATGTCTGACGAGCCACGACGTCCCTTGAGCGTGTCTGGAATCAGAACAGAATGTCACTTTATAACAGAAAGTTATTTAAAACATGAAAAGTCATAATGTTCACCCAAAAGTGAAAATTTGCTGAAAATCAGGCCATCCAAGATGTAGATGAATTTGTTTCTTCGTCTGAACAGATTTGAAGAAATTCAGCATTGCATCACTTGCTCACCAGTGGATCCCTCTGCAGTGAATGGGTGCCGTCAGAATGAGCGTCCAAACAGCTGAAAAAACCTCACAATAATCCACAACATTCTAGTCCATCAATTAAGTTGTGAAGTGAAAAGCTGCGCGTTTCTAATCCATCAAGACATTTTAACTTCAAACCGTTTCTTAATCCATAATAACACTTCCTCCAGTAAAAAAGTTAATCTTCTGTTGTCCTCTCAACATGAAAATCTACTAACATATTTGTTTAGAACTGTTTTGGATTGTTTTTGCTTGTAAACTGTGCTAGATCTTTGCATATTTCTCACCTGAATCAGTAGAGACGACTTTTTCACTGGAGAAAGCAGTTTTATTGTTAGGGTACTCGTATTCTAGCCAGAAGCAACGGTTTGCAGATAAAATGTCTTTATGATGAATTTGTTCCTTTCAAACACACAGCTTTTCGCTTCACAAGACATTAATTGATGGACTGGAGTGGTGTGGATTATTGTGATGTTTTTATCAGCTGTTTGGACTCTCATTCTGACGGCACCCATTCACTGCAGAGAATCCATTTGTGAACAAGTGATGTAATGATGAATTTCTTCAAATCTGTTCAGAAGAAGAAACAAATTCATTTACAACTTGGATTACCTGAGTGTGAGTAGATTTTCAGCAAATTTTCATTTTTGGATGAACTCTTAATTTAATGATAATTGGGCCTATCAAACTTCAAAATTATACAAAAGAACATAAAAGTATCCTAAAAGTAGCTCATTTCACTAATACGCTATATTCCAAGTCTTTGGAAGTCAAATGATGACTTTGAAACAGATGATAATTTAAGGTGTTATTCACTGAAAATCTTGATATGCACCCACGATTCATTCTTTTGAGTCAGAGCTTTTTAGTAAATCAGCTGATAGAGCTCACATTACCAGTCATGAACACAAAAGCCCATTGATTGGCTGTGAATAACTTAATTGTGGTCTGTTCATCACATAAAACAATGCACCCTTTTAAAAATTTTAGTCTCTTATTCACTGTAACTGTATGGAAAAGTGTGACCGGTACATAACTCAAAACACAGAAAATAGAATGATGACAGAAAATTTGTTCTGAGTGAACTTTTTGTTTTGAGGTTTTTTGAATTATGGAAGTATTACAAAGAAAGTCATGACGTTAATTAAAATGCAATATCAGTATAACTCACCGTGATCGGTAACGTCTCTGAGAATACACCAGCAGGTACTTGACTCTCAGAAGCTCGTTGTTGGTCACCACAAAGTATTTCTCAGGCACCTCACCACCTTCACTGTTCCTGGCCCTCAGACGCTTGCGATCAATGCTCTCAGAGTCTGAAACACACACAATGAGAGATGAATTTTGATATCTTCTGGGATGGGATAATTTTACCCAAAATTGGAATAAAAATCAAATCCATGTTTGTTTGTTTTTATTTTGCTGAAATGAATGTAGCATACTACTTTTTGAAAGACTGTTGCATACTGATTAACATATGAAAAAAATACTGTAGGGGAGAGTGGGGTAAGATGTGCCATCCCCTTATTCTAGCAAACTATGCATAATTGGTCACAGAACCATATATTTAGAAAGGGACAGTCTGACGGGGGTGCCTTTTCATTTAAATAATGTTTTATTTTTCATTTATTTAGGAAAGAAAGAAAGTATCGGCCATAACAAAAACAAAAAAAAAATGAATGAATGGCTTGTCCGAATTTTAAATCTTTTTCTGACTGGTTTATGAAAATGCGAATAATAATAAAATAAGACTTATCTCATTTATTTTAAAAAGTTTTTTATTGCCTACAGGGACAATAAATAAAAAGTGGCACATCTTACCCCCACACCTCTACTACAAAATACACCGGTATTCCATTACAAACAGGCATGGAATCAGTTGTGCTATTTGAACATAGTAATGGCTCACAGATTGAAAAATTTAGATTTTTGATTTCTCAATTGATCGACAATTAACACATCAACAACTTAAACACATACACTACCTTTTTTTTTTTTTCGAAAGAAATGAACACTTTCACTGAGCAAGGATGCATTAAATAGATAAAAAGTGACAGTAAAGACATTTATAATGTTACAAAAGAGTAAAAATAAATGCTAGAGTTTATGAAAAAATTCTGAAAAAAAAAAAAATGTATCACAGTTTCCACAAAAATATGAAGCAGAACAACTGTTTTCAACATCAGAAATGTTTCTTGACCATCAAATCAGTATATTAGAATGATTTCTGAAGGATCATGTGATACTGAAGACTGGAGTAATGATGCTAAAAATTCAGCACTTCATCATAGAAATAAATTTCAATTTACAATATATTCAAATAGAAAATAGTTATTTTAAACTGTAATAATATTTCTGCAATATTACTATTTTTACTGAATTTTTGATCAAATAAATGCAGCTTAGGTGAGCATAAGAGATTTATTTCAAAAACACTAAAAAAATCTTACAGACCCAAACTTTTGACATCTTACCTTTCTTCTTCACCTGACACTTTACATCAGGATGATCGATTATTTCACACAATGCAACGCAGCTGATCAAAGGCCCAAGAACGCTTTCCCTCCATCCATTACCATGAGGACTGTAAAGGATGGCCATGCTGAGGTCACTGGTCAGGTATGTGCCCTCCCCAAACAGTGAGGTCTAAAATATCAAATCACAACCAAATATAAGTGGCTTACATCATTTTTAATTACAGTCTAACTGCTGAACCAAAGAGCAGATAACACTGGAGCTGTAATTATCATTTTCACACATATCATCTCAACATGAACTGATAAGGGAGAGTCAAACACGTCTGTCAGACACGCTTATTTGCAGTCCTCTGTAATAATCAAAAAGCCTGCCTGGACAGCATCCAAAATAGGTATAAAAGAGCATCATCCAGCAGCACAGCACGTCCTGACCTTATTGAGATGGCAGTGTAATCCGTTGTGTATGATGGAGTGGAAGTTCTCCAGTCTGCTGCCGTGGAATGCATAGATGAGCTCTCGTCCGGCCCGCGTCCGCTCGAACTTGGAGTTGAGCAAATCACAGTACTGCAGTTCAAAGAGGAAGTCTGGAGCCGGAGCTGAAGCGCACTCACTTTGAGTAAGGTGGCTGAGTCTGGCAAACTGATGGAGAGAGATTGAACATAAGTGAACTAAGAGACATCCAAAACTAAATAGACTAGTCAGTGAGTTGTCTGAATGACTAGTCCAGAAAACCAGTACCAAATGATTCATATGGTATTCTGTTCTTTTAACATTCTGTTAAGTTATTCTGCCAGTGCAATGAAACATCACACTTAAATGAACCTATTAGTGAATCAGTCAAACAATGTAATCCGATTCCTGAATGAATTCCTGACTCTTATGAGCTGGTTCTTTTTAGTGAATCAGAAACACTGAGTAGACCAAACTAATGACTTTTATGAACTGTTTGTTTTTAAATGAATCAAATCATACAGTGTGACTACTGTAGTACAAACTAATGACTCCTTTTAGTGAATCATAAACACAGGGCCAGATTTAAAATAGTACTGTCAGTATTTACTAAAGACGCGCAGTGAAGAATTAGCGTGGAAAAGGCGTGGACACAGTTATTTTTTGGGCTTGACCTTATTGTTCTTTTAGTGAATCAAAATCATACAGTGTGAACTGTGTAATCCAATTAATGTCTCTTTAATTATTTAACTTTACATTACACTCACATACAGCATCACCAGTGCAGACCGAACTAAAGACTCTTATGAACTGGTTCTTGGTTGCGAATCATAAACAGAGAGAGCAAACAGTGATGCTCGTTCCTAAACGAATGATACTTATGAGTTGGTCTGTTTTAGCGAATCACAAGAGTGCTTTAAGTGTTGATCCATCCACGAACAAATGATTATTTTGAGCTGTTTTTGTTTTAGTGAATCAGAAACACAGAGTGATACCAGTGTAGTCCATATGAATGATTCGTATGAGTCTGTTTTTTTTAGTGAATCACAAGAACAGAGAGCCAACAGTGTTGATCCATCCCCGAATAAATAATTCTCATGAGTCTGAATTCTTATGAATATGAATCTGTGAAATGCACAGATTTAAATGAAGTCTAGCAATACCTCCTCTTTCTGCAGGGTCTTCAGAGCAAAACTCTTGGAAGAAAGAACCCAGTGCACAAGAGCCAGATGATGATCTCCATCACCATGTCCCAGACGCACCAGATCTCTCACGTTGGGCAAAGTATCAACATCCTTTTGCTGTGAGAAACATCGTAGAATCAAAACTATAAAATTTGTCTGTTTCAAAAAAGCCCACAACATGGAGAGCTTAATTTCAAACGTCTTACCAGCTCCTCAAAGTCCTTGATTTCTCCTCTAAGGTAGCGAGGAGGGAAAGGTCTGAGCACTGAATCACATTTGTAGCTCTGGACAGCGGCTACGAAGAGGCTGCAGCGCAGATCCGCCGCTACAGGGTCTCGATGCAGACAGGAGCAAACCAGCTCTCTGACCGCAGCTGTCGGGAGAGGCGGCTGCATTCCCAACACTATAACGCACACAACAGATATACCATAAATAACAGACAATAAGAAATTATTTTCATTAATGCAAAGCATATAGATTGTGAGTCTAGTGGTGTCAAACTATATATTTATATATATATATATATATATATATATATATATATATATAATTACATTAAGCATTTATTACTTAAAAATTCAGCTTTGAAATTACAGGAATAAATAAAATTTTCAAATATATTCAAATAGAAAACAGTCATTTTAAATAGTAAAAATATTTCAAAATTGTACTGCTTTTTGCTGTACTTTGGATCAAGTAAATGCAGGCTTGGTGAGCAGAAGAGACTTCTTTAAAAAACAAAAATCTTACTGTTCAAAAACTTTTGACTGGTAGTTTATATATACAGGTGCTGGTCATAGAATATCATCAAAAAGTTGATTTATTTCACTAATTCCATTCAAAAAGTGAAACTTGTATAATGTATACATTCATT